>JADRCD010098679.1:12525-51891 GCA_019843815.1 Montemys delectorum | reverse complement strand
GTGTGTGTGTGTGTGTGTGTGTGTGTGTGTGTGTGGTGTCCACTGAAAAACAAAACTGCATCAGAAGAGGAGTGTGCCCATGGCAGAGGGTGGACTAGTAGACCCACTGTCTCCTGAGGTGCACGGGCACGTGCAGGCATGGCATCTGCGGTCTGATCAGGGATGGCTTTCTACAGTACACCACTGCAGAAATTACACTTCCGGCGCTCAGGAGCGAAGGCTGCCCAGCTGTACCGAGGCTGTCACTTCCTTTCAGTAGCTGTTCACGCTGCTTCAGTACAGACACTAGCGAGCAGGGCCGGGTGATCTCAGCCCTCAGCCCGCCAGCACTGCCACTCCCTCATGCTGCCAGCGCACAAGTCTCTATCTGGCCTCATGCCATACTCAGGAGGACAGCTTGGAGTAGCTGGGTGGGGACAACTTTCTCTTCAAGTACTTGAGCACGTAGAGTGGGAGGCAGCTGACCACAGTGATAGCTGACACTTTCCACAAGAAGGTCACGGTTGTGATAAAGGCAACATCTGTCAGGAGGAGGTAGAGGAGAATGAGGGCCAACTACAGGAGCTCCCAGCCAGCCCCTAAGATCATAGCCAGAGCCCACATTGAGCCCCCTCAGGATCCCCAGAGCCACTGGCTCCATTATGGCTGTGCGACACAGGTCTGTCTTTGACCTTAACTGTTTAATGTGTACTTCTCTCAACAGTGAGCCCAGCTTGGCACTGGGAAGGACTTGCACAGGACTTGCACACAACCAACAGGCAGACAGTACTGCAGTATGGTTTACAGGACATTGCCTTGCTGCTCAGAGGACGCAGGCTCACTTTCTGTTAACTAGGCCACAAGATGTCCTTATGTGCAAGCCTAATGCAAGCTGAAGAGCCTCCAAAGTGCAGAGCCCCAGACTGCTGTGAGCAGCCATGCTGAGAGAGCTCCTGCTTCCACAGTCACTCTCTCACATCAGGGACTGTGCACAGCTGGAAGGAGCCTCTAGCAAGTCTGTCTTAGGGAAGGACAGCAGGCTAGACCCCAGACTTCCCTCACCTAGCTAGACAGCACCTACTAGCACACTGTGTAGGGAGGAGACTCAGGGAAGGCTCAAGAGGCTTCATTGAGATGACAAGTGCCAAGTTAGAGGAAGATCGATTTTTATTTAAAATTTTAAAGAATTAGGTTAGCATGCTTATCAATGCTATTTTGCTAAATTTCTATACTCTGAAAGGGAATAATAACTTTACCTACCTAAGAAAGCGCCAAAAGATACTCTGCCTATACCTGTGCCAAGAGAAAACATGAACAAGGCAGATGAAGGACAGATTAGAAGAGGCTCAGACATTTTAAGTGGTTAGTTAGCTACTGATTAGAGAAGTGCATTAAAAAGCAGGAGAATGTTATGTTAGCGTGGAGTGCACTCGTAGTTGGGGGTTTAACCCTTTCTTCCATTGCCTGCTGCCATATAATTTTTTAAACGGAATGATGATGTAACAATTATGTCACTGTAACTTGGAAGCAAATACCCAGACACATTCCCTGATCCTGCGCTTGTGTCTAAGAGTGTCCACTTTAGAACTCTGCTTCACCTGAGCGGCTTCAGGGCTTCTGATGCCTGCCCCCATGCCTGAGACCTGTTCTGTGCAGTATGGCCTGGCAGGGGGCAGATAGCACCAGCTGCAATCTGCAGAGGAGAACATGGGGATAGAGACAACCGTCCTGCCTAGGGTCCTGTGACAGGCTGTTTGGTGTCACTTGTGTGACTCCCATTTACAGAATCCACTGTATGCCTGCCTATGACAGTAGTGAACTATAGAATGATCATTTGTTTCCAGCCCTAGTGTTCTGACTGACTGTCTGTGTACAGTGATAGACACATGCTTAAATGAAGGCCATAAAAAGCAAACCTTTCCCTCTAGGAGAATGTGCTTCACGCCAGCCACACTCTGGCGAAGAGGAATGGTGAGGTTCTCACTTGAAGCCCTTTCTTACAGCCAGCTATGCCACGCTTCCTTCAGTGCACAGCTAACTCTCTCCACCCCATCTGTATCACTCCCTGCCTGGTCTAAAGAGTGATGGCAACTGAACTCACTCACTGTGGCTTTGATCCAGGGCCTGGAGTGGCTTTGTATTCACACTCATCACCCCAAGTCACAATGTCTCCATGTGACGTGCAGGGTCCACAGGAATGTGACTAGCTTGTAAGGACAACTGTTCAGGATGAAAACTGTTGCTGCTGTCATGGGTGTGAAGAACACAAGAGGAACATGTAAAGGTTTCTCCTTTTTGAAGCCCAGGGCCTTTCTTTTTAGATCAAGAAGTACACTGCCTGGTTTTGAGGCAGCTAGAAGAATGTACACCATAGGTGCACTGACCATGGCCACACTCTGCTCTGAAGTCCAGGAAGCTGGGACTTTCCGTACTCCAGGAGCCTGGTGAGGCCTCATTCTCATCAGTACTCAGATGAGCACATCATCCTCTCTTTTCAGCCACACTGACCAGGTTGATCTGATCTGGCTTCTTCCATTCTTAGCCTCTGGCTGGGGAAGAGGAGTGAACGGAACCTAGCGGTGCATAACAGTGTGGGCCAGGAGAGGTCGAACCAGTGCTAAGGGGCATGGGAGGGCAGAGGAGTGTAGGTTCTCAGATGGGGAACTCCTGAGGAAACCCAGCACACTTCACGTAGGATTTATTTCTTAGGACTGAGCTGAGGGAACCACGGTAGTCACAAGGAAGTCACTGTGAGCTGGGCTGGGGAAGCAGGCACTAGGCCTTCCTAAGGAGGTGCTGTCGAAGGCTCCCTCCACACGCGGAGAAGCCTAACGAAGGAAGGCCGCTGTCAGGAGCCTGGCTGGCTGCTCTGGCTGATGCAACTTCTGCAGACAGCAGAAAGAAGTGGAACACATGTGGCTTACAGCCTTGAAGCAGTCAGCGTCTTCTACCATGAACACAAACTGCAGTTCTTGTAGGGAACATGAGTGAAGCAAGCATAAGCAAGATGGTGAAGGTCTTCATTTTATAAATCACTACCAGATTTTTATCTTTCCATAAAAACAACCTGTGTGGTAAAGCTTTCTTCTACGGCATTTTGTCTGTAAGAGAAGGTGTTGAGGAAGTGACAGCCAAGGTTAAGGAGCACTTGTAGATAACGACTCGAAGCTCCAAGCACTTACCAAAATACTCGTTTAGAAAAGCAAGTGAGGCAACGTAGCAGCCCAGACTGAGGAACTCTGCCACAACCATCAGCCAGTGCCACGTCCTGATAGTCAGGGCCACCATGAGCAGCTCGGTCAGGATGAGCGCTGTGAAGGAGATGGCCACAACATGGACAAACTCGGCCTCGAAGAGCAGCAGTGCCCCGTACATGAGGATGCCTCCTGGAGGAGAGAGTGGCCTTTCTCAGGGCAGCTTCCTTGCTGGCCTGGGAACTGCATTATCATGTGACCTAGCTAGAAAAGGGCGCACAGGAATGAAGGGAGCACAGGAAGAGGTGGCTCAAGCACAGCCAGTCTCCACAGGGATGGACAGTCCAATCAAAAACTGAACTCTGGCATTTACAGAGACTCACAGTCTTTAAAGGTCTACAGAAAGCTAACTTCCCTCTTTGGTTGAATTCACAGTAAGTCTCCCATGAGCTCTATGATAGGCCTGGCATTATGCTAGGATAGGTGAGCTGCCCCTGCCCCTCACTAGAACCCTAGCAGACGACAGCAGCTTCCCACTACATAACAGATGTCTCCAGGCCTCACTGTCACCACTCTATGAGGAAACCATTGTGCAGCACAAGGTGAGAAGTGCTCATCAAGGGTTCTGACTAGCTGATACACAACAGTTAAAAAGTGCCAGTCTGGGCTGCGGAATGGGGTTCAATAGGTAGAGTATCGGCATCACACAAACTGGGCACAGTGACACACACCTGGAACCCCAGCACGTGGAAGGTGGAAATAGAAGGACCAGGAGTTCAAGAACAGCTAGCTCAGTTACAGAATGAGTTTGACCAAACCCACCTTGAGCTACACGAGACCTCATCTCTAAAACTCAAACCCCCCAACCAACCCAAAAGCTCTTCCTAGAATATCAATCCATACATCCATATGCTGGAATACCAATCTACAAGATAGACATAGGACACTACTTACTGTTAGAGACATTTTAAGCTGTTGATATTTAATTTGCAGGTGAAAACACAAAACAGTATTGCTAAGACAACATAGACAGACAACCCCATACTGTTGGGGACTTTAGTGAGGACCATAAGTGAATGGGAAAGTACATGCTACAATGCTACAGGGCAGGCCTGGTAAAATCAGGCCCATCTTACCTTGGTAAATACTGATCAAAACCCAGATGAGGAAGGTCTTGAAGGAAAGGGATCTTCCCTAGGGGAACAGTAGAAGAGTCTGTTAGGAGAGCAGCAGCATGCTAGACTATGTTCCTAAGGAGCAGGGGTGGGCAGCTCCTCATGGGGCCTGGGCCTACCTACACAGGATATCTCAGGTATTGTCGGCATCATGGGTATATACTGAATGCCAGTGGTTGGTTGGGGTCTCAAATGCCCTCTTATCTCATCTGTGCAATTCCTACAGCTATGCCCTAGGATCCTAGTAACCAAGAAATTGGTGCCTACAGACAAACACTTAATTGAACTAGGAGATAAAAACTATGATAAAATATCTTTCTTTCTACTTTGTTACTTTTTGGAAAGGAATATTTATTTCTCAGTTCCCTCTGGACCTTGTTTCCCCAAATAAAAATGGTGATGGTACTTCAGTTATGACTTGTCCCAGCTGGAGTAAAATTTTTCCGATTTGTTAATCATTTCAGGAAAATCTGCCGCATTAGTCAATCTAGCACAGACATATGGAATGGACTTTCCCGTACTCTGCTTCACCGTTTGAACTGAGCACAGGCTCCCAGGGACAAGAGATGCTGCTTATGCATTTACCCTCATTTGTTCAATTCCCTTTCTCTCAGTGCTGGGCCCTGTCAGGTGACATCCGCCAGAAGGATGGGTGTGAGCCTCACTTACGGAGCTCTCGCGTGCATCGGTGGTCAAGAACAAGGGAGTCTAGTTGGCCGTCAGCCTCTGTTCCTACCTGCATGCCTCCCTCCTGGCATACTGTGACGTTAGTGAATCAGAGACCAAAGTTCTACATTTAGTGCATCCCTCTCCTCAGCTTCACTCCCCTGGAGAGTTTCTTGCAGGAAATGTGGGCATATGTACCCACAAGGGAAGGCTGAGTGCTGTAGGGGCCCAGAAGACACATCAGGTATGCATGACAACAGTAACAACCAAAGCCTAGACCCCACTGAATTGGCGTATGTTGAGGACGTATGTTTAATGATGAACATACATGAATGGGAAGATGTTGTTACAGGGCTGAAGAGATAGCTCAGCAGTGGAGAGAACTTAGTGCCCTTCCAACACAAGGCAGTGTGCATAGCCACCTACAGCTCCAGTTCCAGGGGACGCAAACATACTGTGGCCTCTGTGGGTACCTGCACACATGTGAGGCATGTATACACATGCAGGTACATGTGCAAACTACAATTCAAGTTGTACTTCAACTGTGAACAAAAGTTACACCTTTATTACATATTTTCCTTAGTTATAAGTGGCCATCATAGAAGGTGCTGACAGAGCCCAAATCCTTACTATATGTGCATAAAGAGACTTCAACTAGACTGAAGTTTATTAAAGTTAATACTGCTTTTAAAAAGAACTTAAAACAAAAAACAAACCAAAAAAAAAAAAAAAAAAAACCACCCCAACTCTTTAAGCTGGGGATGGGATGGGGGTCAGAGGGTGGGTGGGCGTCTGGGGGGACAGGAGGTTGGGAGTATGGGGGTGGTGTTTACAGAGGGAGTTCCGGGGCAGCTAGGGCTACACAGAGAGACCCTCAGAAAGCCTACCACCACCCACCCACGCATGCACACACGCACGCACTCACGCACGCACGCACCAACCAGAGAACTGCAGCAGGTTTGGTACTTCTTTTTCAAGAGCATCACTCTGTCAGACAGTAGCATGTTTGGTCTTCGGCCATAAAACTCATCTGTAATTAAGTATGTGACTAATTTTATTTCAGGAATCTAAAGGAAATGTAACTTTAATGTTTTGTGTAAGTAAAGAGGTTTGCTTGATTGCCAGCTTGTCTCAGCTGCACGGAGACAGGGAAATGATCAGCTCAGATGCTGGAAGCAGACTGGGGCATTTGAACCACTTGTCTTGTTAAAGCTGCAAACATCATGGCATGTAAGGTATCCAGTTTGCATGTATGACAGCTTCTGACTCTATACAGGCTACAGATTAAGAGGCCCCCACATAATAGACTGGGATAAGAACCATCAATAAGTAATCTGACGACATGTGCATGTACCTTGTGTTCCTTGGTGTATATATGCTTACAAATGGATCTGTTGAGAGATCGCTGTGGTAAAAATATATTAGCCACAGAAGCAATCCATTTACTGTGGACTTCAAGCTGATTGTAAAACTGTTTTTACTGATACAGAATGTCTGCTCCTTTCAATGACAGGCAGATTCTCTCATCGCTCACTCACTCACTCACGTTTCTGTCCGTGTCAGGTTATGAGCACACAACTCAGGAGATATATGGAGTCACCCTTGCCCAGCACACACCTCCTGTTTTATCCTTGCCTGCCTCAGTTTCCTCTTCTATGAAATACAGAGAATGCCATGTACCACAATAAGCCATACAATGCAGCTCACAGAAACTCAGAATGATAGGACATTCTATGGGTGTTACCATTGATGATGTATCTCCAATTAAACATTTGACTGTAGATGAATAAAAAACAAAAAAGAGGGCTGGTGAGATGGCTCAGCGGGGAAGAGCACCGACTGCTCTTTGGAAGGTCATGAGTTCAAATCCCAGCAACCACATAGTGAGTCACAACTACCCGTAATGAGATCTGAAGCCCTCTTCTGCGAAGACAGCTACAGTGTACTTAAAAAAAAAAAACCTAAAAAAAAAAGTTAAATTTAAAACAAAACAAAACAAAACAAAAACAAAAAAGAATTTTGCAAAAGGGTTTATCAACTTCAGGATGAATAAAAAATCATTAATATGAAAGCACAAAGTGTCACTGGGTGTAGAATGCATGTGTAGCTCACAGTGACATGTATTTATGACACACAAGTGGACTGGAACCATGCTGCAGTGTGCATACTGTTGTGCATACATGAGCAGATCTGTCCTCTGAGTGCCAGCAGAGGGACATTCTTGGCTTCTCACAAGTTCCAGGACTCCCTCTTCCATTACAGTATTTTTCCAGCCCACTTTAACTTACTTTGTTTTTTAACAGAGGCACAACAAAAGATTGCTTTTCTCTCATATTCCCAAGGTTGAAATGGAAAGTTGGGGTACAGGGTGGGAGGGATGACAACTGTACTACAAATAGACTGTAGAGTCAATTATAAAATGACAGAGAATGGGATAGAAACTCACAAAGAGCAAATCGTAAATTTGTTTGATGCACAGAGTGATGTCGCAGAAAGACCTTTGAAGCTAGCTGGTCCTTTGTCACTGTTCTACACTGTGCAATCTGATAGTGGCTTATTGCCTCAGTCAATCTGCATCTGCATGAGAATCAGGGCTGGCATACACAATTCAGGAGATCATTTGGTGCTCTCAGGGGCACTGTGAGAGCAGAGCACAGTTGCCATACTCACCAGCCCGACTAGGCGCTTGCTATACCGACAGACACTCAGCAACAATTGGTACTAAAAATTGAGCAGGGCACCATCTTGGCTATCCTAGTTGGATGTCACTAGTTTTCCATTAATGAACCTGGGAATAAGTAGAACCTCTTGCTATCAAAGACATTCCATACACTGGTCTCAACTGCCATCTGGCCAGCACCCCAGTATTTCTTTGTCTTCAAGAACTTCAATTCTTCCCAAAAGCACTAGCCAGGTATGGGAGGAAGATTCTTTAGAAACAAAAAAAGCCACACCAAAACCTTGTTTTCTCTTTCTTTCTCTTTCTTTCCTTTCCTTTTCTTCTTTCCTTTTCTTTCTTTCTTTCTTTCTTTCCATCCGTCCGTCCGTCCGTCTGTTCATTTATTCTGAGTCAGCCTTGCTGTGAAGCAGCACTGGCTGGGCCATATAGCACAGGCTGTCCTTAACCTCATGGCAATCCTCCTATCCAAGCCTCCTAATTGTTAGGATCATATGCACTGTCATCATGTCCATCATTCTCACAATGACTTGAAATGGTGAGGACACTACCAGGGGACATTTGTACTCAAAAGAGTTTAGGAACAGGAGGCAGTGGCATCCAATGGCTGTCATTGGTCATATGGACTGAGATGGGCTTACTGAAGTTGTATCTACTGGGGTTCTATTGTTAGAGTGCTTCTGTTTGGGAATATATGTTCAGCTAAAGAAATATCCCATGTATTTGTCTTCACCTATTTTATTAGGCACCCCTGGGGCTACTCACAGCAGTTCCTGGTGTTCCTTCACATCAGGCATAGAAAGTCCCCCTTTTCATATCAGTATAGATCCAGTAAGACTACTATACATTTGGTTTCTCCTGGGAGGGAGCTCCTTCTGGTTAAGTCACATGCTAGGTCAATGCCAGCACCAATGACTCTGCAGCAATTATTTACTTTCTGCTATCACATGGTGCTTCAGGTTGGCCTCCGTTTTCTGTACCTGACCTGGAATTTACTTCATCACTGCTCAACTCCACTGGTTGGAGAATACTGCAGGCCCAGATGTGTTCATGGCCACTGGCTCCAGGTCATTACCAGGAGTTGACCTGGGATGTGTGTGTTTCTGTGTGAAGTCATGCTCATGCAATATGCACTTCGTGCTCCAAACAAAGCCAGGAGCCCAAACTGACACCTACTACCTCCAGGTGTCTCATCATAAGAAGGCTGTTCTCACTAGCTACGTGTTTGTACATGCTCATTGTACACTAAGGACACAGATTTCCCCATAAGGGGTATATGCACAGTCCTTGCCAGCCTTTCTGTAGACTAGAGGTGATCAGGACATTGTCCATTTTCACATCATCTCCGTTGTGAGTTGATGATGCTCTACCTGTTTAACCTGGATTCCATCCTTTCAATGTCCATTCTGCAGTGCACAGGTCTGAGGTTCTGACATGCATAGTCAGGTACCCGCAACACAGTGGCAGATACAAACACCCTGAGATTCCCTCACCCCTAGTTTTGCCACTCATCTGTTCTTGCCCTCTGGTTCCATACTTTCCAGATCTCAAACCAAAGTAACTTTGTTGTCGGGTTTTGCTTAGCAAAACACAGTTCAGACTCATCTGTGATTCATATCATATAAATGATTTTTTTTTCTTGCTTCTACACAACATCCCAGTGCATACCTGTACCATCTCTGCTGTTTGTGGTCACCAGGATGCTTATCCATTTTGGGTCTGCTTTTAGCTCTTGGCAACTATAACAGTGCTACCACAAACTTCCTGTTGGTGCATGTCCTCACCAGCTTGTGGGACTGAAGAGCACTGGAAATTTGAATTTCTATTCATTCTTTAAAAGTCTATTTTTAAATTAAAATCTAATTATATCACTTCCCCCTTTCCGTTCTTCTCTCCAACCCTTACCATTCTTCTATTCAAACTGATAGTCTCTCTCTCTCTCTCTCTCTCTCTCTCTCTCTCTCTCTCTCTCTCTCTCTCTTTCTCTCTGTATATGTATACAAATATATAAATACAAATTGTTGAGTCTATTTGGCCTTGCTTCTGTGTGTATGCCTTCAGAGCTGATCATTTTGTACTGGATAACTAATTAGAAGGCTTATCCGTGGCAGAGACCAATTCTCCCCAGCCCATCATTAGTTGCCTATCATTCATACTGTGGGGTGGGAGCCCATCACTGCCACTGTTCAGTCATATTGTTGAGGTGTCATGGTTGTAGCTTCCTTGTCTTTTCTAAAAAGACAATCTCACAACAGACTTCCTTGTGTTCTTGCTCTTAAAACCTTTCCATTCTCTTCTGAGAAGTTCCCTGAGCCTTAGGTGCGAGAGTGGTATAGTGGATGTATCTGTTGAACAGTTTAAGTGTTCTATAGTGGTCTCCACTTGCTGCTAAGAGAAGCTTCTTAGGTGTAGGGTGAGAACTACACTTGGTGTAGGTGAACAGATGTTAGAATGCAGTTAGGAATCATGCTAGTTTAGTAAGGGCAATAGCAAGTTCTCTAAGATCCATGACCTCACTAGCTGTGGGTAGTTACTGTAGCTGTTCTTAATTGCTGTGTAATGTTAGCCCATTGATCTAAATTTGTAATGTAGACAGAAAATAATGGTGGGCATTTTTCACAGGCTTCCTTGACAACTGTACATCAATTGTGGTTATTAGTTTAGAACTTTTGTTCATTCTTTAAACTATTTTTTCTTGGTGTCTTTTAAGAGTTCTTTATGTGTTATGAATACAAATCTTTAGTCAAGAGTGTAACTTGCAAATATTTCCTCCCAGTCCATGATGTGGTTTTATTTGTTCATTTTCCAAAACTGCAAAACTGCATAAAGCAAAACTTTAAAATTATAATGAAGTCCATTTTATTTTGTCCTTTATGGATCATGATTTTGGTCTATGTCTAAAATCTCTCTGTCGAGGTTATAAACTATTTTGTCCTGTATTTCTCCCATTAGGTTTCCAGTTCCTGTGCACATCAGTGGTCACTTGAGTGCTTGTGCACATGCAAGGTGAGAGGTGGAGGCTGCAGAAGAAGGATGGCCAGCTGTCCGACAGCACTGCTGACATCAGCCCTCTCCACCTGAGCTGTTTTTGTCAGAGTGCAGCAGTGTGTGTGGATTCCCTTCTGGATTTCCTTCTATCTACTTCTGTGCCTGTCCCGTCCGCTGTCTTTACTGCTATTATAGACCAAGTCCTAAAATAGGAAACTGAGCCAACCAACTTTGCTCTTTCCCAAGCAGCTCCGACAAAGCCAGTTTCCTTGTTGTTCCATCAAAATCTTAGAGCCAGCTTGTCAATATTCAACGAAGTTCAGTCTCTAAATCAAAATTCTTCCAAGAAAAAAAAAGTCACAGTTCTTGTGCATGCGTTTTGCAATTTCTTATCAGAGTTACACTAGGGTGCTTTGCTTGTTTAATATTACTAAAATTGTTATTATTTTTGTATCTAACTGTTGCTAGAATGTAAGAATTAGAAATCACATACTATAGATTTTTCTTTTGAGATTTGAAAATAACTATGGAACCTATAAAGAGAAATTAAAATTGTGCCTTTGCTAGGAGGTGGTATATACTCGGGAGGCAGAGGCAGGTAGATGCTTGAGTTTGAGGCCAGCCTATTCTACAGAGTGAGTTCCAGGAGAACCAGGGCTATATTCAGAAACCCTGTCTCAAAAAGAAAGCATTATTTTAAAAATTACCCATTTTAAAGGCCAGAATCATGCTGAGGACATTCTACAGAAGAGAAGGAGTGATGGACAGCTGTGGCATTCTTAAGAAGGGCCAACTGCAATTCCTTACTGTGTCTCATTGACACTGCTTACAAACAAACCAATTCTGCCATTAGCCAGTGATGCAAGCTGTGAACTGTGAGCCAGATTCATAGCCGAGCAGACACACCTCAGGGTCACAGGCTGTCTCAGCTGACTCTGAGCCATGCTGCTATCCCTATCCTCGGACTCATTAGCTCCCTAACAGTGTCCATCCACTCAGGACATGTGTAGAAACTTGAAGTGCTAGGAGAGGAGTAGACATGCCAGTTTTCTATCTGATCGTGGCATCCCAAGATTGAGTGAACTCACGATAAGCAAAGTTTAATACCTCAGAGTATAACGGGGCTTCAAAAACAGAACAAGAAATATTTCAGTTAAAAATATATTAGTTATTGTAAGGAAAGCAGGCTGGTGTTTTTTAATGAAGGAAATGCTGCCTTTTTATGTGGCTGACATATCGATTCCTTCTTTCATTCATCAACTATTTAGTGAGCAGACAGATACCAGGCATCTCTATCTCCAAGGCCTAAAACTTAGCTTGTGACACATTAAGAAGGGGCAGGTACAGCTTAGGCTGAGGGAGAAGACTAACAAATGGTTAGGTCTGCAATCTGCAAATCTGACTAGAACAGCAAGATGGGTCTGTCATGCTTGGACTGTTTATACTGTCGACTAAATGACTAAGTTACCAAGTACACGTAGCAAACAGGGTGTAGAGGCTTGAAAGAGAATGCTCCATAGGCTCAAATTTGAATGCTTAGTCCATAGTTTTGCTTTGTAAAGGATTTGAAAGTGTGGCCTTGTTCGAGGACATGTATGTGTCAGCAGGCATGGGTTTCGAGGTTTATAAAGCCCACAGCAGGCCCAGTCTTGTGCTCTGCCCAGCAAAGACTGAAGCTGCCGATCTATGAAAGGCCACACTGACTTCAAACTGTGCTCTTAGAATAAGTTGTTCCTAGGGAGGTTGGAATTGGACTGTGTGACGTCAGAGTATATTTTTAAAGCTAGAAATGACTAGAACAAGAAATTGAAGCATAGCAGATTTTAACATAATAGATACTACAAGATAAAAATGACAGATATTTGGATCATGGAAAAAGAGAACTTAGAGACAATAGAGGCTGAATTGCTAAATGATGCAGAGATCACTCTGGGATGTTGAGACTTTCTATACTGTTGACCTTTACAAAAGTGGACACTTGACTGGGATGCAAACAAAACTCCATGTGTTTACATGGTGTGAGCTTATGATGGATCTATCTATAGCGGAGACAGTGAGTCACTCAGACACTTGGGATCCTATTGTCACTAGAGTAACTGGGATTCTGGAATGATGCCGTCGGTCCTTGTAAGGTCTCAGTCTTCACAAGTGGAAAGCCACACTTCCTCTAACTCCAGGGGAGACTGTGCCACTACTACACTGTTACTGCTGAGAATCCCTCCCAGCCGGGGAGCCTGCGGCATCACTCTGAGCAACATGACGCAGTGTCCTAACTCTAATGGGATGGAGACTGCCTGGATTTAAAAACCGCTATGGAGGATTGGGGTATTTAAACTTCTATCAAAAGTTGATTTCCACCTTCCTTTTGTTAACCAAACATTTGCAGAGTATCTGAAGATAAGGAAACGCATGAGCTACTAAAACTCTAATTATTTGCAATAACTTCATATAGTTTTCACTTCTATGACCTTACCGTGATCCTATCACAATAGTCTCATTTTAGGATTTTAGACTCAAAAGTGTCCCTTCTAGTTGTAATATATATAAATTTTGGATTATCTCTCGTGGTAGCTACAACCACATTATCATCATGATAATGATCACATTTATAACTTATTTTATATGATCACAATGAATATTTATTTAATATGAAAGTAGAATTATTTAGATACTTATAGCTCTTTTAAGAGGCTTTAAGTTTTATAAATTTGGTCTTTGTGCTAATATCATAAAAACCTGCTATCTGGTGAGCTGATGGTCAGATAAACTACAGTCTAGCCTGCTAGTTAGCAGTCAGCTGGATTATAGTCTAGTCTGTTAGCAGTTAGCTAGGCTATACCCTAATGTGCTAATGGTCAGCTGGGAAACAACTAATTCTTTGAATACCCAATCTAATTCTTTCTTCACTATACCATATTGCTACTGCTTTAAAATTAGAGTTGATAATTTCAGGTTATCAACTGAAAACCTAAATTTAATTGAAGGTTAGTGGGTTTTTCTTTCTCTGTGCCAGTTTAGGGAAAGCTAGCCATGCAGAAAATTCTAAAGTTACAACAATTTGTATGTGCAAGGCTCAGCTACTCCTCTACCCTTGTCCTCATTGTCTCTTGCTTTAAAAATATGCTCTGACGTCACACAATCCAATTCCAACCTCCTAAGGAACAGCTTATTCTAAGAGCACAGTTTCAAGTCAGTGTGGCTCTCACAGGACGGCAGCTTCTGTCTTCGCTGGGCAGAGTATATTTCGCACTATACCCACAGAAGAGAGCACGTCTCCAAGTTAGAGGACTGAGAAGTACCTTTCAAGTATAATTCTGAAACCCACAACTAGAGAACTAGGGATGCCATGCCACCCCAACCAGGGACTCTAGGGCTCTGCAGAGTGCAGAGCTCTGCCCTGAGTTAAAGGAGGCCAGTCTTCTCATGGTAAAGATACTAGGCAGGCAGGCAGGCAGGCAGGCAGGCAGGCAGGCAGGCAGGCAGGCAGCAGGCAGGCAGAGATGCAGCTATAGAGGGCCCTTTGTAAGAATCAAAACACAGACCTGGATGTCTTTGTTAAATTCACAAAAGTTCCAGAAATGGCTCAAAACACCTGTTAAGCTCTTATGTATATCATCACATGACTATTACAAAGAGTAGAGAACTTAAACAAACAAACAAATGGTATTTCAGAATGTTTCCTTATGCTTGCGTTATGTTATCCCAGAACAGAGGCTGTCCGTGCTTTGCCTCTGGTGCTCTCTAGCACTGGTCTTACCTTGGTGAGGTCCTTGTACAGCTCTGGGTAGAGAATTGCCATCTCTGGCTTTACATCTTGGTCCAACACCAAGGAGAACACTGGGAACATGGTGTAGATAGTTGCATACCTAGAAAACCAAGACCAAGTTGAGTTAGCCTGATAGATGCTTGTGACACAACTCTGACCATGTTTCTAGGGTCTCAATAAACAGAAAACAAAATCTTATAAAAACTAACCCAACCCTCCACGGTAGCAATCAGTTTAGACTACTCTGGAGCTTAGGTACCAAACACAGCACAGGCTGTTGTAGAAACCATAAACACACGAGAGTATTCTTATTAACCTTTGGTTTTTGAAACATGGTTCTCACGCTAAGGACAAAGAGAAACTTCCTAGGAAGCCCAGTCAGGCCTTGAACTTGTGACCCTCGTGCTTCAGCCTCCTTAGTGGTGAGATTACATGGTGCTGTACCACCGTGATCAGTGTTCTTGTTAAGTTTTGGATGATCCCTGCAGACTCACATGCAACCACCTGATACAGAGACACCTTAACTTTATTCACACTAGTGCCCAAATGTGTCCTACACTCAGCCATCACGCATGGGACCTTAACTCATTCATATTCACACCCCCTCTCCCCCATTGTAGGGCTACTGTGGAGACTTAGGAAGAAAGTACATTTTGTGGATGGCTTTCCAGACTCCATGTCATGCCCTGGCGATCTGTGCTGTGGGTGTGCAGTGTCTTCCTTATTGAATGTGCCTCCAGGTGGGTAAGCCACACTTGCTGAACCACTTATTCATTTGTGTAAATATATCTTGGTTATCCCCACCTAGGGGTTATTTAAATAAAATGGGTATAAACATACACTACCTCCCTTCCTTTTTGATATAGGGTCTTACTTTGTAGCCAAGATTAGACTAAAACTCACTACATAGCCCAAGCTGGCCTCAGTTTGTCCTGATTCAGCCTATAAGTGCTGGGATTATTTATAGACATGCACCACTCTGCTCAGATTATCTCCACTTTTGTGCAGATAATACGTCACTTCTTTGGGAGGCAGTGTCACCACGATAGGTTCTGGCCATCCTGCAGAGGCATATTCACTTTAGCTTCTTTTGTATGCCTGTGACTTGTACTCTGTGCCAAGCACTTGCAAGCAGCCTCTCTGTACAACCCTACCTGAAGTTCAGTATAATCACCTGTTGGATCAAACAGGCCCAGGAGATCATGTACATTTTACCAGGCCATAGCTACTAATGGTGGGAGGCAACAAGCATGTCTGGGTTTGAGATGTGAGGCCTCCATTTCTTAATTAGATCACGTAATGCTGTCAGAAACACACTGGGTTCCCAGAAGCCCACACAGATCCTTCAAAGAGGGTGGCTGTGCTGTGGGAAGGGACATGCTACTATGCAGGCAAAGTCCCAGAAGTAGTTTCTGCTTTGACGAGGCAGTGAGATGGAAGGAGGCAGAAGCCCAGACAGACTCAGCATTTGCCATAGACAGCAGATTCTGACAGAGGACAGGTGACTGGCAGGTCCTGTTTTGGCTAAAGTTACTAAGAATTCTGGGAGCGGTCACATGTACTTAGGATGTACTTGTACCAACTTGCAGGTGAGAGATCTTGCTGTGTCTGTCCTCTACTGGCCAGGAGGGCAGCTGAATACTGTAGCAAAAGGTGCTGGTGCGACTGTAGTGGAGGCCAGCACCCAAGCCAGTCCTTTTCAGTCTGACCCAGCATGATCCCAAATCTCCCAGATGCTGCTCAGTGTTCTCACATGCCACACAGGGACAGCAGGAGGACAGCAGGAGGACAGCAGAGAAACACTAAGGTCAGGGATACTTTCCAGGTTCTTTCTGGTCATAAGATGGAGCCCTGGTTTGAGGTGCGTAATGAATCTCCATGTGCAGACAGGGGCAGGGGACAGCTTTTACTCTGTGGTCACACACGAACACTTTTATGATTTCTAGGTATAACAACTGAGGATGAGGATGGGAGCAATTACCATTTACTTACTTAGAGGGAATCTTCCTTTTCATACTTGGTTGACAATATCATCTTGGCACATGTACCACTATGCTACTGAAGAACTTGTCCAAGGTTTCTCAGTGGCTGTCTTTGAATGCAAGGCTTTGTCGCTGCTAGGGACAGACTAGTCATGTCTCTCCCAGTGCTTTCTATCTCATTTCCTGGCTGGTGGCTGGTCCCATTCCCTCATGGTAAAGTCATATTCCCATGGGGACAGGGCAGGCTCAGGAGGCCTGCAGCTGTGGCCTGCAGCTCCAATCCCTGCTGATGGCAGTGCTGGCATGTACCCGCCCCTTGGTTCTGCCCTCTCATTATGCTTCGGGGCCCTTTTATACAACCTCAGATCTGCCGTGGTTCCTGACACAAATTATGGCTTCCCCAAGAATACAAAGTCTAATGAGAAACTTAGCACAGTCTTCAAAGGCATAGGCGTACAGGTGTTTTTCAAGTTTCTTCAAACTTAACACGAGATTTCCTAGCAGTTAAGTCATCTTAAATGTTTATATGCAAAGATTACCCAGAACACCTAAAGTACCACTCAGTATGTTGCACGTTTCTTTTAAATAAAAGTTCTCACATACATGAGGCTGAGAGGCACGGAGAACATCTGTTTCACTTACCCTACCATAAGGAATCCTTGGTACAGTGGTACAGATGCAAAGTAGAAGACTGAAGAAAACACAGCCTTAAAAGACAGAACACGGGAAGTTAAACACCAGGGCTACACTTGTACCATCTTTACAGAGGGATCTCACTACAATACAGTGACACCCAGTAAGTCCAGTGGTTACCTCCCATGACAATGGCACAGCCCACAGAGAAGCCATTGCCTGCTGCGGCATGGTAAGCATGGGCTCAGTACCTGCATGGTAGAAATGATGAGACCCCTGTGCATGACAAACTGGCCGAGTGCTGCAGACCGTTTGTAGCTGTTCCGCCCATGCACCATGAGCAGCCTCCCGATGTGTCTGAACTGTGTGATGGAGAAGTCCGCTGCCAGTGAAGCCTGTTTCCCCTCCTGAGGAACCACAAAGAACCTCTAGAAACATCACATACTGAGAACCACACAACGCTGAGTTTTAGGGCGCATATGAATTAAGATACTATGTCTGTGCCTGCTTGACACCAAGGCATCACTCAGCACGTGTCATCCATTTGTACCAGACAGTGTGCGTGAGGTAGAGGAGACTGTCCTACAACCTGTGCACACACACAGACTTCAGCCATTCACAAGAAGAAAGGGGCTTTGATCTATTAGCTACACAGAAAATAAGACGGGAGGGGTTAGCACTGGCTAAGGGACACCTTACCCTATCACATAGTCCCAGGCTACTTTGAGACAATTCTCTAAATCATAATTTGAAAAAACAATCTACTTGTGATTTTTCAAAGGTACCAAGGAGAGTAGAAGAGAGCTGCCAAGGGAAAGGCCAAAGTCAAGTTGAACAAAGTTTCTAGGTCTTGCTCTGTGTACGCATGCTTGGGTGACTATACAGGAACAGTACACACTACAAAAGTCAGCCGTGGCTTAGCTGGCAGGAGGAAGGGTCACCTCCACAGAGAATGAAGCACGTAAGCAGGGGACAGGAGCTGAGGTGTTAGGGAAGGCCCAGGGCAGGCAGACAGGGTAATTAGTGATGAGGACCTGACAGGGCTCCTAAAGAGACGCACGAGCAGCTAGGAAGGCTGTTGAAGGCGGCTAGCTTCCTGTTGTTGACCAGCACTCCATGGTGGGGTAGTTGAGGACAGACTACATGAGCATGTGAGACGAAAGCACGACCTACCTTCCCTTCAATCCCAATCCCACAGTCAGCTGCCTGGATCATGCTCACGTCATTCCCTCCGTCACCTGAGAGGGACCAAGAGGTGGAGAGTAAATATAACATCCTTTTGTTTTGTGTTTTATACTACTGTTAGGGACTATTAAGAATTTCCTATAATACAGATGAAATCAATTTTAGAGACATAACACAATTTGCCTTATGTTAATGAGTTGGCTATTTTCACATTTCACTGTTGACAGGAAGGTGAACCACCATCCCACTGCCCACCCATGGCGTGGCTGAAGCTGGGTGGGCTCACCAATGGCACAGGTGCGCTTTCTGGTATGCTGGCGTAACAGGGTCACGATGTGAGCCTTCTGGGTGGGTGAGCAGCGGCAGCAGACCACAGCAGGGCACTGGCAGGCCAGCTCCACAAGTTCATGCTCGTAGTACCTCAGGCAGACCTGGGGGAGAGTGCCGTGACTCTACTGTCAACACACAACCCTGACTCAGGTGGAAGGGAGCAGAACTGTAGGGAACCCTCACCTCCCTTCAGGTACACAGACTTTCATGTTTCAGGTCTCATCCTGAACTGTGCCCTCCAAACTTTACAGCAAAACCTGTCCTGGGACAAATGGCTCAGCTGTACAGGAGGACAAGATGGGAAGATGAGCAGGGGTGGCCAGGCCTCTCGTAGGGTCTCCTAAAGGTACTGCATTGTGGGTAGAGAACAGCTCAAATAAAGGATAGGGTCAGTGGCCACAGGACATTCTGCCAGGCTGGCGTGACCAAAAGATGTATATACCTCCCTGGAACCAGTGTACAACAAATTCTGCCTATATTTGGTTTCAGTGTTTCTCAGGCATGCATACGGCTGATGAAGATCTTGGTTTGACACATGATATCAGATACTCAAAGCCCTTCTAAAGTGACAGTTCCAGTTCTTAGTTCTCTGTGTTGCTGGAGAAACCCAAAATTCAAAATCTCACAGCCTTGTCTAATGGGCACAGTCTTATTCATTCTCTAGGAATGAAGGACAGGTACTGGAAGAGTGGGTTTTCAGGCCATATGGCCCAGAAGGCGACCAACACAAGAGAGATCATAGACCTAGCTGCCAGATTTGTGGTGGGTGGAATGTGTATCCTCTGCCAGGAGCTGTGGAAAACTTCCTTCTTCAGTTGTAGCCAGGATTCATGTAACCTGCTTCTACCTGTGTGCCTGGGCAGAGCCTGTGGCCACTCTGCCCTCCTGTCTCCCTCTACTCAGGGGACGATGGTGCTTAAGGTCACATTCGAGGATTGCCTAGGAGCCTCCCAGAACTCATCTTTACACACTGCAACTGTCTTAACTTCTGGGTCTTATTTTTCTTTTGGTATGGATTTCTCATTATATAACTTTTAATCTCCTGTAAGAGGTATACTTTTTGTTAGCTACTTACAAGATGTTTGGAACACATTAGAATATAAGAAAACAAATTGAGGAAATTTATAAATAGAAAAGACTATTTGGAACATATTAAAATATAAAAACCACAAAATGAATGGCATCTTCTGATCTTGAGATGCTGATCCACCAAAGTCATAGTCAGCTACGCTAGGAGCTGTCAGCAAGGACGGAATGAAGCTGTCAGCTGTCAGCTCCTTACCAAACCTTAAAAGAACTGTAGGGTAGCTCTGAAGATACTGTTACAATATGCTACAGTATAAGGCCCAGGATCTTAAGTGTGCTAGGAGGAGGACAGCAGTAGGGAGCACAAGAGAAGCTGGTACCTCAACCATGTGTCCATGAAGCTGAAAACCATACACATAGTTAAGGACATAGACCAACTATCCCACTGGCCTCTCCCACATGGCTGTTCCTGCACTCTTCTCTAGGGCCCCACACTCTGAAGTGTCATGAGCATCTGAATAACGCCACAGGCAGCCTCTGTACCACGGGTGCAGCTAATAAGGAATGTATGTTTAAAAAGAAACATACTTTTTTATAAGTTGAGTAGAAGATTATGTAGATGCCTACTTACAATAGGGAGTAACAACAACGTGACACCAACTGGAGGCCACTGCCTCCTCTCAGTGCCATGTGTCCACACGCACACACGGAAACACAAAATACACATTGTGGGCTGAAATGTCTTGACCACTGGAGACTGATGCTATTAACTATGAGCAGGGCACCCAAAATCAAAACAGGGCCTTGAACTGCTGAACTTAAGCAGTTTCTAAACAGGAAGGGACAGAAGATGAGTCAGGCATAGCCACCACATGTCCTTAGGACTGAGTATTGTCACGACTGCCATGACAGGAGTACATTTCATTCCCTGGGGTGGAAAGACAGGCAGACACACACTTAATCAGAGATCAATTTAAAGAGACAGATGGACCAACAGAATATGGTACATTACTGACCCATCCTATCTTAGAATTAAGATATACACTGTTATAGACTAGTCTGACCTCTGGAGATAGAGATATACAGGCATGTACATGGTTAGCACATATACACACACTCAGGCTTACCTCCAGAGAGTCCCCAGATATAACTAGTGCACAGTCATGCTTCCTTCTAAATGCATTCAGCTCCAAATGGGCCTCTCCCCGATTGGTCACCTTCATTGGAGGAAAAAAAAAATCATGAATTAAAAATGCAGGTAATAAACAAGACATTTTCCAGGAATCACAGTAGGAACTTCTAGGAACTGTATTTAGAAAGTAAAGGTGCTTAGCCTGTGAACAGAGGTACTGAATCAAGGTCCTTCAAGACTGCATCTGCGCCTCTCACGGTCACTGTTTTCTGGCTTCTGGTCAGGAAAGCATGTGAGGGCTACCGCTATTATAAAACATTTTTAAGAATGTAATGACCATGCATTTTCTAGCACTTTCTATAAAATGATTTATTAAATTGGTGTTGTGGTAGGTGGGTATTGGGCAGTGTTGAAAATCATTGGCTTATAACATCCCAAACATAGTTACAAAGAATGAAAAAATCGGGATACCAGGGCCCAAGGAAGTTGAGTCTACCTTTCTCGAACACAAAGTAAGAGACAAAATTATATAGGTTGGGGTTTCATTTAAACATGTTTATTCATAATAAATGGAGTAATACAAAATAATTTCATGAAGTTGCTTCTGTGATCTCTGCCATGAGTTTCAACTGATCCCATCCATTTTTGCTTAATGTCTAAAGAAGTAAGCAGTCTAAAAGGGTTAAAAAAATCAAGCTGTTATTCTGAAATACTAATTTTAGAGTTACAATATGCCAGGAACCAATGCACTGGCTTTGCACACGCTTTCTGTGAAGATTTTATGGGGCATAAAAGAAATGATATAGGAGTGAAATAAATTAAAAGTTTCATATGATCCAAATTAATCTCCGACTCATCCTTAAGTAGGTAGGTTTTATTGTGAAAATTTTAATTTGTGGTGCCATAACTCTGAAAAGTCAACAAAAATTGATCGGAAGTTTTATCAGAAGCATTAATAATTTAATTGCAAATAGTAGTCTGCAGGGCATGATTTGAGATTCTGATGTTTCAAAATAAAATACATTTACATGTAAATGATACTGAAATAACCATTTCTGTAGGTGCAAGCACTTTATTCAGACAGCTATAGACACATGGTGTCTGCCTACCCACCATCAATCATGACCCAAGGAACTTGTACTTCTTGTCTGAATTAAGCTCAGCATTACTAGTATGTACAGTAAACACATGAGTTCAGGTCTCTTCTCTCACTTTCTGTGTGTGGTTACAGAAGAGCTTTTAATCTCAAATGGCAGTGGGCAGAGGTGCTTCTGCTCTGTATCTAGTCTTGTCTCACAGGAGCCTTTGCGCCAGTGGTGCAGCTAATGAGCGATGTATGCTTAAAATGCAACAAACATTCTTTATAAGTTGAGGAGAAAATTGTTTAGTATAACTATTTAAAATAGGAAGTAACACAAAATGAAATGTATAGGAGAAAAATACTTTCAAACTTGCAGCTTGTTTATCATCAAAACACTTCTCAAAGTCATTCAACAAGTTTATAGACTAAGAAAGCATCTCCAACATTGATTTAAAAGACATACAGCAGTGACTGTGTGTACACTTTAACTGTAAGATAAAACGCTCAATGACTAGCTGCATGTGGTGGTGTACAGTATTATTTAATCTCAGTACTTAGAAGGCAGAGTCAGGTGAATCTCTGAGTTCAAGGTCAGCCGAATCTACAGAGGAAGTTCCAAGATAGCCAGAAATAAACAGAAAAACTTTGTATGGGGTAGGGGAATCATAAAATAAAATAAACTTCAACCCTTAAAACAAACAAACAAAAAAAATCACTTAACAATTCAAAGTGATTTAGAAATCTACTTACTGGTCTGAAAATATGAATGTCTTGTGTTCTGGACACCAAGTGTGAACTTTTGGCAATGCAAGTAGCTGTTTCCAGTTTATCGCCTGTTAGCATCCAAATCTATGAAATAATTGAAGCCTGTAAACTTTAATAATGCATTTCTATTTCTTTAAAATATCCCTGTGCACAGATATTTGCACACCACATTTACAGGATTTTCTCAACAGAAACAAGATGAAGCAAGACAAGTAGCCTGAGTCAATGGAGAAATGAAATGTGATCACTTTACTGATCCTTAAAACAGAGACAAATTCTGAGAGGCTCTTCAAGAATGTTATGCTAGACACAAAAGGACAAATACTATGTAATTCCACATATATGAGGTGTCCTGAGAAACCATATACATAGGGAGAAGGAGTGGGAGCTTAAACAGGGAAGTTTCAGGTTGGGAAAATGGAGAGTTATGCAGATGGTGACAACAATGGCTGCAGAAAATGAACTCAACTGTGTACCTAAAAGTGGCTAAAGGCCAATATGGTTGTGTGTTTTGTACTGATTTGTTTAGGGAGAATAATTCAGAAAGTGATGCTCACACATACAACTGGGACTAATGCAGAAGCCTAAGGATGTAAGGAAGCTGTGCAGAGCCTGAAGAGCACACAAACCTTTGTTTCAACATAGTTCTTCACCTGGGAAGTGAAGTTCAAGTAGGTCAATGGACCATGAACAAATAAAATGTACTTTTATCAAATAAAACAATGAACTAGTACTTCAACTGTTGGACTGTGAAAGGCAGTCTGTGTTCTGGTTGAGCGAGGCTTACTCCAGAGACCCAGTAGAAAATTCTACAAGGGATGGAATGGTGAGCTACGCCTCCAATCACTAGGCTCCTGACACCATGAGCCCTCAACTCCAAATCCTGTGGCCATCAGTCATGTAGGCCAATGCCCAGGGCTCCTGGTATTCTGGCTAGACTACACCCCCACAGTTATTTGGCTACAGCCAGGTATGCCCTGCCCCAGTTACCTGACATCAGCAAGGTAGCCCAGCCCCCTTTATAGGCTTGGCCCCTCCTCTCTCTCTTGTCTCTCTCACCCTCTTGCTCTTACTCTCACCTCTCACCCTCTTTCTCTCTCCACATGGCCATGGCTGCCCTCTGCTTCTCTATTTTTCTTCCTCTCTCTGCCTTTCTACAATAAACACCTTAAAACCACGGACCATCTCTGCTCATCAGGATCCGCTGTGCTGGAGCAATGGAGCAGGTTTCTCTCTAACCTCCCGCCAGGAGTCCTCCCTGCTCTCCAGCCAAACCAAACAGCCTGTCAAGCAAGCTGCCTGAGCTAGCTAGACTCTCTCCTCTCCTAGGTAACCTGCCAGAGCTCTCCTCCTACCCTTTTCCCTTTGGGCCCCAGGCCAGAGTCTGCCTGAGGGTCTGTTTTCAGCTCTTTTGCTATATACAGTGGTGTCTGGGATGTCAGAGAGTGAACTTGCCGTCATCGTTGTCCCTGGCCTCAGTGTAGCCCAGGGACCCCAGAACCAGTTCTTCCATGATACCCAGTGGTCTGTGGTGCCCAAAAGTCAGAGCCCAACTCCAGCAGTTCTGCAGGGATCCCAGACTGTGCCTTTTCCTCACCCCTGGGAGCAAGATCCTGTGGCTTCTCACGGTCCAATGCTCACCCGGCGGTTCTGTGGGGTATGCCTGCCAGTGCCCCGAGCTCTGGCGGGACGTGGGTCATCTCTTTCTCCCCCTTTATTTCCCCGCTCTGATAGTATACACTCATGGGGGACTCTGGCTGCTTAAAATGTGGGTCAGGATTTCATATGTGGTCATGAAAGTAACTCCTTGTGAGGGTTGTTGTAAAAATATGGTCATAAAGAGGTCTCTGAACATGCAATAACCAAAAAGTAGCTTAGAATCAAGTGCATAAAGAAGCTGCAACACTTCTGGCAGTGCTCGCTGGGATGTTCTGCAGCCTTGGTTCTCATCACAAAACACACTGCTGTGTACTGTGTATGCTCCACGCAACTTCCATGAGCGCTGTCTCTCAAATTCTGTGGTTTGGGCTCCAGACTATTGAACGTTATGAAGTACAGCAGCTTGCTGTACAAACTTTTTACTTCAAAAACATGATTTAATTGTGAAAATAAAGACTGCTAATGTTATATGACTGTCATTCCTTGGCATGTAAGTATTGTTTGGATCGTATTGTGTTAGAATGTTTTAAAAATCATTTGAATTGTTGATGTGAATTTCATAAAAAAAATTGTCCAATTTTGGATTTGGGACAGAATTTCCAATTTTTGAAATCATCCTAAATAAACCTCTGCCCCTTTACAATGTATTTATTGTAAACTGGCATTCACAACTAAAATAGAATAGTTGTGTTGATGATGCTCTATACATATTGCTATATCAGTCAGCCAAGACTTAATTATATTAAAATAAGGACATTGATCTCATTAATATGCAAACTTACCTTTTGTCTTAAATGAATGGTAAAATCAAATGACTAAAGAATTATTTTAAAATAAATTTATCATTTATCATAAGTAAATATTTGGTTTTTCATTCTATTTAGGGTAGTGGTTCTCAGTCTACCTAATGATGAGACCCCTTAATACAATTCTTCATGTTGTAGTGACTCTCCCAACACAAGCTTATTTCATTACTACTTTATAACTGTAATTTTGATACTGTTACAAATTGTACATATCTGATATGTGATCCTCAAAGGGGTTGTCACACACAGGTTGAGAACCACTGACTTAGGGTCATGTAAAAAATAGTCTCTTAGGCAAAAAGGGATCATGAATAGAAAAAGTTTTAAAAGCCCAAGACTATAAAGCAGTAGAATAACCAGGGCATTTATACAGAGGAGCAAAGCACCCCCACACTCCTAATTTCATCATCACTGCATCTCTCAGATTCCTTATCACGTAGAAAGATGAATGTGTGGAAACAGGAAACAAAACCACCTGTGTGGCATATTGATCACTCTATTGGTACAGTCACTGTACTGTTCTGTTTAACCAGCCTTCCTGCACCTCCACTGATCAACTGAGGAAGCATAGCCTGCAGTGCCCTGCTGCCCCCTGCCGCTCAGGGAACAGTGAGGTGCAGCCAGCTGCCTTCTGAGTGGGAGCTAGTCAGGTGGGGCCTTAGAAGAGGTAAGAGGGCAAGGTTATAGAGACAGGCCATGAGCCCAGAATTACTACAAATACCTGAAGTTCTATAACAACGAACTTTACTACTTTAAAATTGATAATCTAGCATGTACAGTCATAAAACAGATTGTAGGTCATTTAAAACAGTCAGGTTATCTGCTTCGAAGTAACCATTCTTCCCCTGGCGTGGCGTTCTGGCTGCAGGCATGACTGAGTGTGAACTGCTTTCCAGCTGTGAGCTCTTGCTTCTGATGCTGTCATGAGTGCAGCCTGTGTGCTATACGCTGCCACTAAAGCTGCTAACACCTCTTGCCAGGCTCTTCTCACACGCTCAGAGCCAGGCACACCGTGCCTCTGGGCTTCCTTTACTTTCTCTCCCTTGTCCAGATGGAGCACTTTTCTTTCAAAGCTAAGTGGTACGTTTCCCATACCATCTTGAAAATGAGTTTCAAATCCTTGATGAAGAGCCAAAATAAATTTCCCATAAGCTGCTAAGAAAGCAGCTAACAGAACCTAACCCTACCCTGGCCCTAACCCTAAACCCAAGAAGACAGTTTCCACAAACTAACACTTATCCTCTAAGTGCTAGACTTAGCCACAGAGAGCTGGCTGAGGGAGGACGGCAGTGCAGCAAATAGGGAGAATGTCTCTAGGGCAAGGGATATCCTGGAAGCCAAATCCACTGGGAAAGGGACTGACCCTCACGATTCACAGCAATGCAGTTAGCTAGACTCTTGCAGACACTGTGTTCCAACTGCCAGTTTGCACAAGGGAGCAGCTGTGAAGCTGGGCACTGTGTGGGGAAGGAGAGGACCTGGGAGACAAGAAGGGGACCTGAGCACTATGCAGTGGCCACATACTCATGTGTGGTGACAGGAGTGCAGGGACAAAAGCACTTCTACACCTGAACTGACATTCCCGGGCATCCCTGCAGCAAAGACAGTGCTTCACTTGTGGTGGGGCAGCTCAAGGGCAGCTACTCACTCTGGCAACGGACACACACTGCTTTAGAAGCATAGTGGAGCTGAGCAGACAGTAGCTTCTGAATGGCCCTGCCTAACAACTGTCTACCCCAGCTCTAGAGCAGGCGGTGACTCAGTGTGTGGAGTCGGCAGCAAGCGACGCTCAAAGCCTGCTCCACACTGGGCGTCTCCTGCACTGAACCCATAGATGCCTCCTAGATGACCTCTTGTCAGGGATGCGAGATGCTTCAGGAAGGTTTGTGATAGGCTCTGACTGTGCAGGATTTTGACAGGGAACAGAAGTGAGGAACAATCAAGGCAAGTGCTGAAGCACAGGCTGTGCACGCCTGCCAGAAGCTGATGGACTACTACTCTCTGGAAGCTGATACACTCTCAGGAAGGACACCTGCTATGGGGAAGGACAGATCAGAGCCCTGCTTCAGAAAGGCTATGCTGTCTTGAACATGGAAAGAGAGCCAGAGAGAAGGGACACTGTGTTAGTTTGAGTCAGTAAGAGTCTGGCAGTCAGAGGCTGCATGCCGTACCTTGATCCCCGCATTGCGCAGCATCTCTAGTGTGGGCCTCACATCAGCTTGCAGCTGGTCCTCCACCCCAGTGAGACACAAGAGCTCCATCTCTCTCTCCAGGCTTTCTACAACTGCAGCGACTTTCAGAGCCCGGTCATGGATGCTCAGTTTGGCTTGACTGTATCGGCTCTGAGGACAGAGGGAATAGGGATCCAAGGATGTACATCTCTCACGGTTTGACTTCCACAGTTGCACTGTATCAGCTCGGAGGGAACCATGAGACAGGTGAAGACACTGTGTGTGGTGTGTCAGGTGATCTGTTGTGTCCATGCTCTGGGTATTTAATAATTATTACTACATGAACTCTGGGTAACTTTTCCCTAGTCTGGAACCCTGAGGTACTCACAGTTAGACATCCTGAGCAATGACAACATGTCAGAAGAGCTTCAGATTCTGGGGCATTTTGGATTTAGGGACCCTGGGTAGCTAAATCTGGGTAGCATAAATGGAGCATTTATGCAATTATTCCATAATCCATACAGCTGCAAGGTCTGCAGCACCTGTGTTTCCAAGAACAGCCAGTGGGATGAGGCACACTCAGCTTCTGCTGAGGAAAGGAACCACTGGCCTTCGTGGACACTGACTTCCCCAGACTAAGGACGGAGAAGACAGTCCATGCCCCAAACTTTAGGAACACTGGCCTTCATGGGGAAAACAAAGTTCTCATAAGGAGGAAAAGCCTTGAGTGGCAAGGCCTGACACATCTCACCTCGAAATCCTGGTACTGCTCTTCTGTCAGAGTCCTCTTGGCCACCACAAGGGTCCGCAGGCCCTCTCGTGCCATGTTTCCACACTGTAAGGAAAAGGCTCTTATTTGTGGCTCCCAGAGAATCTGAACTGACACATTGAGGCCTGGGGACCACCACACTTGCAGGCAGTGCTGCAGTCTGGTCCTCACGTCCCTGTAGGCTGCTACAAGGAAGCAGGGCAACTTCAAGGGCCACAGACTACAGCAAAGGCCAGGGAAGCTAGAGGAAACACGCAGATGTGTCTTCAAGCTATCCCTATCACAGTACCACAGTACCACAGTACCTGTGGTTACAGGTCTCTACTGTAGCTGCACCACTGAAGGGTGAGGAAGAGACAAAACAGATATCTAAGACAGGTGAGCTTGACAGCCACAGCAGGCTGTGCTCCTGGGCACAGCGTCTGGCTGCTTCAGCTTCATCCTAGAAGTTGCATCAACAGGGCTATTCTGTAATACTAGCCCACTGTATAAAGTCACATGCCAGGGTCTGGCAGCAATGCAGCACCACAAAAATGCACAGGGTAGATCACAAAGGGCAATCCACCCTACACACCAGGTTTGGGGCTCAGGTCTTAATAAGGAAGGAGGAGTCATTATCCTATTTTTATAGTAAATGGGAAATGGAAATACATTTAATAGGTATATGAAAATATGCTAACCCACTCACCATGCCATAATATCATTATGATAAAACAGTTTTCCCCTACTAAAAGTGGGAAAGTTTT
Organism: Montemys delectorum; assembly: GCA_019843815.1. NCBI lineage: Eukaryota > Metazoa > Chordata > Mammalia > Rodentia > Muridae > Montemys > Montemys delectorum. Next base: position 23,161 of record JADRCD010098679.1, on the reverse strand, counting down.
AGCTGGGGCTAAGGTAAAGAAAGAGGATTTGGGGTACAGTGCTGATTGTGTTCTAGGTACACCTGTTTGAAGGCAGCTGGTGACTCATTTTAGAATCTAAATTGCTCCAGTGGCATCAATCCACAGTTAGACTTGCACCTATACTTGTAAACAGATACGGTGACTTCCAAACAAAGGCATTACTGACAGGCTATAGGAAGGGGTCCGGCTTTAAGGAACCTGAATAGATAGGCGTATCGGTAAACACCCCCAGGAATTTTGCTAAAATACCATTTTGCTTTGTGAAAAGCTTTGAGGCTACAACAAAATTTCAACAAACATACTGGAGGCAAGGAGGCAAAAGATTTATCTATGGAAAGAAAATACAATGTTGAGCACATAAATGTGCACAGGGTTTTAATGAAGTTATCTTTCTGAACAGCAATCTGACATTGTCTGTCTGTGGCAAGACATTTATTGATTTGACCTCATAAAGCTAAATAAATTAAACAAGTATTTTACAATTAATTGCATGTCATTATGACCAAAAGTAATTTTTATGGCATTTTACTAGGTCTTCAGGGAGTTTAATTTATTCATGTCTCTGATTAAATCAAAGTGGCCTGAAGGAGATATTGATTCATATTGCCAAGACCATCGTGAATATCGGGTGTGGCTGCTGTGCTGACAGACCATATCTGAGGTCTGAGTGGAACAAGAACAAGAAAAAGGGACCAAGGCACCTGCAGTAGTGTGCACAAAGGAGACAGCTGGACACAGTCCTAGCTGCCTTAGTCTCAACCCAGTTACTAATCAATACACAACCTTTATAGTGACTATGAAGCCTCACAAGGCTAACTACAAATATATTTGTTTAGGAATAATAATCTAGGACTCCTTAAGTCTATATCTTTTTTCTGTTTTTTTTTTAAAGAGAACAAATAAGCAATATTAATATATAACTAATTTGTTATATATCCAATACTATTTTAGACCTACTGTTATATATCTGCATATTTCATACATTAAATAAAAACAGCAATTATTTCTACTGGAAGCAGAATTTTTATAACTAATCAGGGTTCTTAGCTTTTATTTATATGTACCTAGAAGGAAGTATTAGTATTTAGAATAATTTAGTGAGAAAGAAATATCATCTTTGGTCACGAATTCTGGCTTGAAATGGTGCCAACGCAGAGTGTTGCAGGTTTGGGAAAGGCACTCCTCTTCTGCCGTTGCCTTACTGAGCTTCGTGTAGACTTCTGTACAGTGTTGAGAATACCTTGCTTACCTCCTCTTCCAGCCAATCATTGTACTGGACAATGGTGGACATTGCGACATCAGCACCTTTCATGTAGAACGTAATCTCTGCTGTGGACTCATCCTGCAGGAGGGTGAAAACAGAGACAGCTGGGCTGAACTGCTCTTGTAAACAACCACAGCACTAAAGAAGATGCTCTGGAGGAAGCACGTGCGAGAGAGTGTGCCCGGCTTTCTGTGTAGAAGCTGCTCTAAGACGGCAGTGCAGTGAGAGCCAGAGTGGGCAAACACCTGAGATGCAGCACCGTAATTCTTCAAACAGTCTGGTGAAGCACAAGTACTAACTCTCTTCAGTTTCTCAAGTGACAGGATGCTCACTGCTTAACAAATGGAATTCCAAAATACAATTTTGGTACTGAGTAAGATAACTTTAATAAAGGTATGTATTAGTAACTTTGTGGACATACATCATGCTATGCAATTTCTGTTGAGGACAAAACAATTTTCATTAAAAATTACTACTGTCTTTTACTTGTTCTGCTTCAGTATTCCCAGAAGAGTGACTTTATCAATTGAAGTCACACTAGTTTCTCAGCTCATCTATTATTAGCTGTGTTTTTTCTTCTTCTGTTTTTAAGAAAAGAATAAAGTACAAAGTATTTGAGTAAATATTTGACTTGAAATTTTCTGGGGGTAGTTTCTGTATTTCCTTAGAAAGCCTGGAAAATGACTGATCCCTGGAGTTTGGGTGCAGCTGTAAGCCATGACATACCCTGACTATGATGCCCATCCGCTTGCTCTCGGAGGTGAAAGGGAACATCTGTAGGATGCAGTAGGTCAAGACCTGGCCACTGGGGGTCTTCAGCTGCATAGAAGCAAGGTCCCTGCTGACCAGAGTGAGCCCGACACTCTCTGTCCATCGTACCAGTGCCACCTGAAGAGATCAGAATGTGTGAGGAGCAACCAACCGCCTAGGGACAATTACATGAAGAAACACACAGCACACCAGTGTGCAAAAAGCCCACTGAGGACAAAACTGATACAGAGAGACTGTGATAACTTCTCCTTTCTCTACCGCATACTTTAACAAGTAAACAATTTATGTGTGTGTGTGTGTGTGTGTGTGTGTGTGTGTGTGTGTGTGTGTATACACATATATACATACTGGATGACCCAGGGCAGTCTTGGCATTTGTAGCTATAAGGTGGGCACCCTGACGTTCAATATCATGGGCTCATTATGGGTATCAGTTTACCTTTCTACTAGGAAAGGAGGTTAGAGTATACAGAGCTGCTTTCTCCTTCAAAGCTTCGAAGCCAGTAGAACTACAGGTGATGAATTGGGACAAACCAAGAAACTCAGCTCCGGGGTGGATAGGGATTTTTTTCTTTCATAGGATTTAATGCTGTATGTATGTATGTATGTATGTATGTATGTATGTATGTATGTATGTGTATATCTATATATCTATATCTATCTTAAACTATACACATACACACACATAGTATATATATAGTTTACTGCAGACTATTCTGTGCCAGGGAGACTATTTTGCAATGTACTTACTGAATCCCAAACCCAGATGCCATTAAATCCTATAAAAAAAAAAATCCCTCTCCACTCCGGAGCTGAGTTTCTTGGTTTGTCTCAATTCACCACCTGTAGTTCTACTGGCTTCGAAGCTTCGAAGGAGACAGCAGCTCTGTATACTCTAACCTCCTTTCCTAGTAGAAAGGTAAGCTGATACCCATAATGAGCCCATGATATTGAACGTCAGGGTGCCCACCTTATAGCTACAAATGCCAAGACTGCCCTAGGTCATCCAGTTGCAGTGAGACAACACCTTGGCTCAAAGTAACCTGAGGAAAGAGTTGACTGGGCTTAGACTCCAGGTCACAAACTATCACTGAGGGAAGTCAGGGCAGGAATGCAAGGCAGGAACCATGGAGGAACACTGCTTGTTGGCTCACTCTGTGGCTTGTTCACGTGTGACAGCTTTCTAACATAGACAGCCAGTACCACCTATGTGTGGATGGATGGTAGCACTCACAGCGGCCTGGGCCTTGCAGCATCAGTTAATAATCAAGACAATCCCTTACGGATATGCCTGTGGACCGGTATTATAAAAAATTATGCACTTGGGACTCTATTTCAGGTGATTTTAGTCTGTGTCAAGTCGACAGTTAATGACAGCTAGGACAGAGACAACAGCAAAGTAGAAGACCAGCCTGGGCTCTGAGTCTCAATTACAACTGAGACACCCAGCAGCTCTGTGTCCAATTCTTTATCAAGGTTTGCTTTCCACTATAATGTGAAAAAGATACTTGCCAAGTGTCCTAAGGATGAAATGATATAAGCAAATTCCTGGCATACGCAGGTGCTCAAACTGAAGAGCTATTCTTGTTTATAGTTATTTATTATAAAATTAAGAAATGTTAGTGGCAAAATTAATTTTAAGCTAATACATGCAGTCTTTTATGGCTGTTTTTCAAGAAAAAGGGTTATCTTTAAAAACAATCTCACTATAAGACAGTTAAAACAGTACATAACCTTATCGCAAGCAAAGAGACACAAGCCCAGCCCAGCAAGGCCACAGCTTCCTTCGGTGCTCTTGGGGGGTGAGGTGGAGTGGGGTGGGGAGGAGTGTCCCCCTTGCTTTTGTCTTGAAGTACAGCTTAGCCAGCTGTAAGGAATGCACAGCTCATGAGAGCACGAGGCTCTCTCTGTTTTCTGTTTTACCATCACTGTACAGCCAGTATGTTATCTTAGGCTTTGGGAACTTAAGAAATCTGAAGAAAACTTAAATTCTATGTTATTCCAGGTATCATTAGTTCAATCTTAGTGTCTTGTGAAAGTCACAGGACACCATGCCCACCCCTAAGAAACAAGGTAGTAAAGCTTCCAGTAAAGGATCAAGAGTTTATGCAAATGGTGGCCTCCTGGAAAACTGGTGAGGACGAAACCGGCACAGGAAGAGAGACTGAGCAGGATGCATGTGTGGTAACAAGACAAGGGTTGACCCTCAATCCTTTGTTACAGAAGCTATTTTCTTTTCTTTCCTTCTTCTTCTTCTTTTTTTGTTTGTTTGTTTGTTTGTTTGTTTTTCGAGGCAAGGTTTCTCTGTGTAGCCCTGGCTGTCCTGGAACTCACTCTGGAGATCAGGCTGGCCTCGAACTCAGAAATACGCCTGCCGCTGCCTCCTAAATGCTGGGATTAAAGGCGTGCGCCACCACCGCTCGGCTGCAGAAGCTATTTTCATTTTGTGGGAAGATGAGAAATCATTTTAAAATCAGGGTTTCTAGGTAATTTCCAGAAATCCAATTATAAAATACTTTCCAAAAAGTTTTTTTCCGACTCTGGGATGGAAAGCTGTTACATACACTTAATGCTGAGAGCTCCCAGGGCACACAGCAGGCACATGCTGTGAGAGGAGAGAAGATCCTGTACAAGAAACTGTGCAGCAGAGGGAAGACTGCAGTGCCCGGCGCCCCCTACTCAAAGCAGGGGATGCTTTCTTCCCTGTGTGCTGTCGGGTAGGACAGACATGGACAACAGGCCTAGAGCCACACTGCAGCCTTCATGCAGTCTCTCCTGGGGTCTGCATGCTCTTCCATAACCCTTCCTAACAGTGATCGGCACAGTATGAGGGTTGCTACGGATTATAGACACAAGACTTAGGCACTTTTAAGTTACTGGCCACAAATTATATGCAGTTAATAATGCACTAGGGAAAATAACTATCTTCTTTACATGTTTTGATACTTTTAAAAAGTTTACATAGTGGAGTTAGCTATGATACACTGAGTGAAACCATCATCAAGTTGTAAAATACACTCAGCAGGCTAGACTGGAAAAGAAGATGTGACAGATCATTAAGCTAGATCAAACTCAAGCCCTGACCTTCTATTGGTCTGGCCTGGCCAGCCTTCATCTGAGGGATTGTGCTCCATCCTTTTAGATTTTACGAGTATACTGTTTTGGATACACACAGAAATTCGCCTCATTCATTCGAGTCCCCTTTCCCCTTTCTACGTGCAGTTGATAATTTTTCTCTTTTGTAAATAAGCATAGATTCAGTCAGCTGTGACTTCTGCAAGGTTTGCTAGTCCCAGTAAGACTTCTGTGCCTTGTCCTCGAAGATTAAACACACAGACAGTAACAGAATGCTTACTGCTTGTCAAGTACTATGAGAAACTGCCATCTACAAACTATTTGCTTCGCGATTTCCTGTTTGCGAGGAATCAACTAAAGATTTATCTTCTAAGGATGGCTGTCACAAGGCTGCCAAGTCGCTGCACCTTTGTGGCCTGTCCCCTTTATTGAGGGCAGGGGTGTAAGCATCAGAAGTCTGCATGTGGACTTGCATGACTGCAATAAGGATGCATCTGTCAAAGTCAAATGGCTTTGTAGGCCCAGGTCTTGGGGTATTTTGCAGCATAGCAACGGTAACATGCACCTACTCTCTCAGCATTGGTGGTGTTTGCTGGTTAAGATGGCACACACCATGCTCAACGGTGTGCTACAGTAAAGTTGGAATCATAACTCTTACTCTGAGCTCCAGGTCTGAGAACAGAATGAAGAGCACCTGCCAGTGATCTGGCACTGTAGCCAAGAGCATCAGCTACTTGCTCCAGACTACAGTATCCCAGAAGGCATGCCGATGTTAACAATCCCATCTACAGGAGGGCCTGGCACCTGACCACACTGTTTCTTCGTACCCAAGACAATGACTCTGTAAGTTGCAAATGGTCTAATATGCCAAGGTTAATTTTCAATTTACAGTGAAAGGTTCCTATTACACTGTGACCCGTAAATTGCATCTTTCCGTGAATACCCTATCATCTCACAGTGCCCCGCTGCAGACAGGACCAGGCTTTCTATGTTTGGTGACTCACATCTGTTTATTATTTAGTTTATGCCTGGCTTCACAGTTCCTTTAAGTTGGAAGCTTATAACAAAATTAAGTTTAGCTCCTTACACCTAGCCCAGCACTCCCCCCAAAAGGTTTAATCACCCGGAGGATGATAAATCCATATCCAGCCAAGCAAACAAAGGGGTTACATTTTCTGCAACACAGAAACTTTAGTTACTGTCCAATATAACCACCTTGGTATTGGGCAGAATTTTTTTGATAATGTAAAGTTAAATAAGTGAGTGAAGAGGGAGCAGCCTTGCAGCTGAACCTTGGTGCTCACTGTCCTCTAGGTTGACCTGACCCACTCCCAGGGCAGACAACCCATCCTCAGCAGCTCTCCAGCTCCAGGATGAGCTTGGAACCCTGCTGTAGTTACTGGGGAATTGTGTAGCAAAGGAGAGCTCCAGTGAACTCTCTCTGTATATGTGATTAATGGAGATGACGACATTAAATATTAAAGCAAAAGCAGGCAGCGTTCGGGAGCACTGGCAGCTAGATCCCACCTTCCTTCTCCTGATCTAAACAACTGGAGACACACACACTTTCGGGACTGCGGGTGAGCCGTGCTTATACAATGTCTGCCCACGCCAATAAAATAAAGCAGCCTTGAGAAAAGCACGCTTGAGGAAAGCAGTCCTGCATGCACCTCAGAGAGCGCCATCAGATGTGTTTGTAAGTTTGAGAGGCTGTGTGGTCTTCTTCAGGTTTTAACGTGGATCCTTAGAGAGATTATTGATTCTAAGACTAGAGCAAAAATATACATAAGATGTGCCTGTAGCATCTCTATATGTACAGAAAACAAGGCAATGCTTAGATATGGAAAGTAGCACGGGAGAGGAGATTAAACAGGTATAAAACAAGGATCCAGGAATCCATTCTGAGAAGTAAGTGGTTGATTAAATAAATCACAGAGAGAGCGTGGAGAACTCCCTCATGCAAAAGCATAATTTATATAGGCACTTCACCCACAGGGAGGGTGTATAACGCCCCTTTTGATACAAGCTATGTGCATGGAACTTCCAGACCAAGAATACAGCTCTGTCTTGTTTTTTTAGGCAGGGTCTGTCTCTCTATAACCCCAACTGTTCTGGAACTCACTATGTGGACCAAGCTGGCTTCACACTCAGAGAGATCCTCCTGCTCCTGCTTCCCAGATGCTTGGATTAAAGGTGTGCACCATCACAGCCAGCTGACCAAGAAAACAGTGTTAAATGAAGAAATCTAAGGGAAACCTTCAGTGGAGACACCTGGCAAACACACATGGGGCACGTGACCAAGAGCAAAATCGTGGTATTCAAAACAAAAGAGAAGACCTCAGGCAAGCAGAGGACTCCTGTGAAAGCATGGGTGTGGTGTGCTGTTGCTCACTTTCCCAGGGAATCCACCAAGTGACTGCTGAGAGTGTTGACAAAAGACCCTGTCCTTTTCCATAGTCACTTTACAGTCATGGTTTAGGGGCTTCTCTAACCAAGTGCTCGATAGCTGGTATTTGATTCTGAATTCTATGTAAAGGGCACCAGGATCACTGCACCTCACCAACATCTAGAGCTCCAAATGTTGGTTTTCTATACCACTTTCTAGAAGACCTAGGTGAACACCCTGGGAATCATGCTTACATGCTTTATACTGTGCCCTCTGTGTCCTCCTTCCCTGTTTAGATGCTGTCATGAATGCGGAGGCAAACAAGTGTGTTTCTCAAGCAGCACGTTCTGGTTCTGTGGTACCCAAGGCTATCTATCAGCTGAGTCTATTTTATAAGGCAATTTTGTAGGGAATGAAGTAACTTACGAGTAGGGTATCAGATACTCCTTGTGTGTATCTATATTAAATGGAATTAACTGCTGCCTGACATTATAACAAGAAATAACCTCTGGGATATTTTGCTGAGATGTAAAATGATAATCTAGAAGTAAAAGGCTTCATATATTTCAAATGACTATTTTTATGACTACTGAGCTTTCTGAAATTTCTAATACATGTGACTATTGATAATAATTCACAGGAAAGAATAATTAAAATGAGAATGTACAAAAAAATCTATCAGTGAGAGCCCGCGTGACCCTCTATAGGCCACTTAGCAGTCGCTCAACAGCTGTCACCGGCACTTCATCTGCACACTCACATCTCCCCAGCTAAGTCACCAATATGGGCAAGTGTGTCCCAGCGCTACACCACGGGAGGGAAGAAGACACAGGGCAAGATCTTACCAATCCTTTCTCTATAATTCCATTATCTAGAAATTTCTGGGCCACTATCCTTGAAACGCTTAGCAGAAATTTCCTTTATTCTATTAGCAATTATGCACACAGCTGCCAGCTGTAACCCTCAGAGTACATATTTTACTATGTACTTTATAAATCATAATTTAATCATTGACATCTCATCATTTTTGATTGTGGTTATTACAATCATTGTTATAATTTAATAGAATTATTAACTTAAGATGCAATTTGATCATCTGGAAAAAGTGCTAATCAATATTCACAGACAGGCTATGCAGTATTTATTCTCTATTGGTCTTGAAGGTCACAGAGTGAAGGCTTTGTGTCACTGACAATGATTTGCTCCTCACAAATATATTGACAAAACACCACAATTAGTCTTGCTTCAATAGGCACACACAATCAAATGAATTAAAAAATACAACACTCTACATACATTAGCTCTTCGGTAAATCCAAATGCAATGCTGTTAAGGACATATTGTTCCTTTATTTAGAATAATAAAATATTACTTGTGATTTGTCATTAATTCTTGCAAAAAATAGCTGAACAAGGTAAAGACAGCTGCATCTTTAAATAATATTTAAACATAGAACTTACTAATGTGAATAAATATAGCCATATAGGGGAAAGAATGCTATTACTAAAGTGCTAGTTTACAGAAATAAGCACTCATTAAAAAGTACAGCCAATCCATCCTTTGGTCTATAGTCGGCAGAGGTCATGGCATGCCTTGATCACTTGTGTTGATAATCTCTGCACTGAGTCTGAGCTTATGTTCTCTGGTGAGTCCTATGACCTGAGTTCAGTGCTGGCTTCCTGCAACTACACTGGCTTTTCATTCTGTGAAGGAATTTCTATGGAGCATCTAACATTTGTTCAGCTTGAGTTTGTTGTGCTAAGCCTGTAGATACATATCACAGGCAAGCAGAACTTCCTTCTGTCTTAGAGAAAATGAAATATTGATCACTTATCATAAGAACCAATGACCAGGGCATAAGTAGATTCTACCTTCTACATACAGAGTCAGTTGTTTACTCTCTGACATCACTATCACTGTTCGACTTCCAAGTAGACATAAGCATGTGGCAGACGACACACCACTGCAAGTACTTACTATCTGAGCCTAAGAGGACCTTTATAAATTACAAATTAATCCCCCAAGACTTCTACTATTTGTAGATTAAAAGTTCAACTACATTAAAAGTCCTGTTATAGAAAAGATCCTCCTTTTATCAGGAAAATAAATATCAAGGTGGCTTATACTACTACAAAGAACAGCAACTGGCTCAAAAACTCCAAACTGGGGGCACTTGGCCACTCACACTCATCCTGAGTGTAAGATGAGACAGTGCTGTGAACTGAGGGGATTCTCACAGGGCAGTGTGATGCACAAAACTCGGGAACCTCTGATTTATAAGTTCTTTGTAGAAAGAACTGTTAGAGCCATGAATAAATAGGATTATAAGACTGTAGTTCTGATACGACTGTATAAAACTAGTTAAGTCTCTTAAATGATAACACTGCTTATTAACCATGGGTATTGTGATAGGTCAACACTGAGGTTAAACAGAAAACATCAATTGAACCATTTCCCTAAATAGAGCTCCAGGGTGCAATATTCTGAGCACTTTATTCAATAAAAAATGCTTTTACAATGGTACTTTGGTGACTGGGAAGCATTGCGATCATCTGTCAGGCTAACGGCAGCGAAGTTCAATATGCCAAACAACAGGCTATTTGGTTGCCTTTCCCGAGGCTCTGGGTTGCACAAACCACATCAATACTACACTTGAGACAATCAGGGTGAAGCCCACTCACTGTTTTCATTTTTAGATTTAAAATATGAGTTACAGATCTCTTTACATATTACTCATTCTGCCTTTAATCTCTGTAAAATTTCCATACAAGTCATAAAGCTTAAGTATAAGATTAGCAGTTTTTTTGTTATAATTTCTTTAAGCTCTTAAGTCTTCAAATCAATGAAATGTCTTTTTATGGTAAATTCCTAATATTTAAGCGTTAAGACATGTAACAATTTATGATTTTGTATGTACTTCGAAAAATTTATACTTCTTTTGGTAGGCAATAAAATGACTATGTAAGATAGCATATTTTGAACTTCGAATAAGAATGTCTTTGGAAAACCTCTGGTCTAGGCTTCCTTTTTTTTCTCTCATAAACCAGCACCTCTGTCCTGTGTCTGTCTCAGAGCCCGCCTCTGTCCTGTGTCTGTCTCAGGGCCCGCCTCTGTCCTGTG
>JADRCD010098679.1:0-12515 GCA_019843815.1 Montemys delectorum | reverse complement strand
CCGCCTCTGTCCTGTGTCTGTCTCAGGGCCCGCCTCTGTCCTGTGTCTGTCTCAGGGCCCACCTGTCCTGCATCTGTCTCAGAGCCTCCTCAGAGCCCTAGGAAGACAGTCTTTATACACACACGTGGGACCTACATACCTGAGATTTCCAAATGGTTCTACGACTGTTGAACTGTGCACTCAGATTTTCTCTTCACACACACACATACACACACACACACACACACACACACAATTTTGACACTTTGTAATGGTTTCAAAAGATGTAGTTAAGGGCTGATCAGCACCGTCTGTGAGACACAGTGGGGCAGTAGTGCAGGGCGCTGATTAGAGGAGTACACCCTACAGGACCAGGTGGCAGGCAATGGGGTTCATTTCCCCAGCTTGCCCCCTTACCAAAATGGGATTTTATTCTGATGCTTCTCACATATCACCAATAATCCTGATTTTCACATTATGTCAATATTTTTTATTCCCTTTCTTTCTGGGGGAGGGGAGGCAGGATTTATTATCAGGATTTGTATCACTTAGTACCTCTGGTTGGCCTTGAACTCACGATGTATACCAGGCTACCCTCAAAACTCAGAGATCCCCCTGCTACTCCCTCTTGAGAGTGAGATTAAGAATGTGTACACCAAACCAGAGACTTGGTGTTTCTAAAACAGAGTTGTGTGATTAGAATCTTAAGTTCCCTGTTACAGTTTTATTATGTACCAATAGGCGAATATTTGAGAATATTAAGTGTAGCCTTGCCAACCCACAGGAAGTAGATCCCATCCTACAAGCCCACTTTTAAACAACCATACACGTTCTTCCATTGCCTCCTCCTGTCTTAGGTTTGTCCTGGCTTCTTGTCTGTAGCTTTGCTCCACAGGAATTCTACATTCTGGCAGTCTACAATTTACCAGGGGTTTCTACTGCATCTTTACCTTGCCTCTGAATCCCGTGTCTTTTTGCTCTGTGGCCATCTGCAGGGATCCTAACATTGTCACATATTTCTTAGCCTAACAGATTTTCTTTAGAGTCTCAGAGGAAATCTCCATTATTACTCTGTAACTGCCATATTCTACAAGCAGACAATACCAAGGCCTACTCACCAAGGGAAACAGAATCTCAGACCATGGCTTTTGAACCCTGTGAGTCTCTGTAAACACAGAAAAGAGTGCTTTAGGTGGCCTCTAAGTCACCATGGTGGCTCTCTTTCTTAGGGGAAGATCTTTCCCTAGATCCTGTGGTGGGTGGGATTTCTGAGATGCCTTCACAGCATCTTTCTAACTTCTTGGCTGTTTTTAACAATGCTAATCTCTTAAACAACCATACCATCTTTGTCTAAAAGTTGCAAGGAGCTCTAGTGGCCAACATGCTTATATTTCAAGTTCTCCATTACTCTGCTTTATGCTTCTAATCCTTATTAAAAACCCTCATTACAAACCCTCATAAGAACAGCCATCAATAGCCATGTCAAAATGACTTGAAATTCACTACTACATAATTAGTCTATTACTTTTAAATTTATCCTTATTCAAAGTCTCAGAACACAGGCAAAAACCACAGTTTTGTTTGTTTGTTTGTTTTCCAGATTGTGACATGAATATCTCTACTTTCTAGCAGGGTCCTCGGAGCCTGGTTCATAAGCTCCATGACCTTTGGTATTTTCATCTTCTGAGTTTACACAAAAACTACCTATTAGGTCTGTCTACTGCTCATTAACAACACCAGGGTTCCAGAATCAGAATTTAACAGGCTCCCTATCCATGATGATTATGTACTTATATATTTTAATTTTGTAGGGTATTTGAAAGATCTAACTTGTTAACATTGTCTCTTGAGTTGGTTTGATTATATTACATAACTGTCTAAAGTACTCTGAGGGGACATATTAGATAAAGCTGTACAAAACACACTCAGAATGACTGCATAAGGAGTGGAAATTTTAATAGTGAATCTTACCAAATCCCAATGGAGGAAAGCTGGAAATGACTAAGTTAACGCATTTAAGGTTTTTTTTTTTTTAATCATTTCTGTAGGTTTCTCAATTATTTACACTCCAAATCTTTTAAAAGTATGTATATATGTATATATGTATATATATATATATTCTACAGAACTGGAAATTTAATATATGAGCCCAGTGACTCATTGCAACATAAGGAAATACTAGACAATGAAGTACAACAACAGCAATAATTTCACTTGGGGAACCAATTTTGGATAAAGCCAGCTGATTTTTCTCAAGTTATTTCCATTAAAAACTGTTGAATGTAATGGTATAAAACTAGAAGGCCAAAACCTTTAAGAACCTTTCCTTAATGTCATAAGTAAATCTTGCCTGTGACCTTCTGCATTTCAGAGGCCTAGTCTGTGGCTAACAAGGATCATGCAGACTGACCCTTAGGCACTGACATGGAAGGGTCAAAAGTGAGCCCTGAAAAGCTTGGACTATGCCCAGAGGGTCACACAGACTAAGGTTAATGTCAGAATCCAGGACACGGTTCACTGGCCTGGCCTTAGAGAACAACCTTCAAGCCTAGACTCCAGATGGAAACAGATCACACAGGTTCGCGCTGTGAAGACTATCCTCCCCAAGCAAGGTGCTCTAAAGAAGCAACTGACCTCATCGGGGCTGGAGGCCTGGTAGGTGCGGTTCTCATCACTAAAGTCTTGGTCTGCTTCAGCAAACTCAGTCTCTCCAGTGATGCCAGCCCGAGCCTCATACACAGGAGTGACATTATGACAAAGGGCGATGGCTCTCACTGCTTCATGGATTCTACTGCTGACACTCTTCCTGACTTTAGGCGTCGAGGACTGGCTTCTTCTCAGTGGAGCAGAGCTTGGGTTGTGCCCACTTGGTTGTGAGTATATCTGTAAAACAGGGTACCATGTGATATGGGCATGCAGAAAAAAAATGATGCACACAGAAATTACTGGCATGTTTTGTGAACTAAAATAAGCTGTTCGAGTCTAGGACAGTGATTTGATTCTTTCTTTCACACTGTACACAGGAATATAACGTATTATTATTTTTGTCTCAGCAATGTAAAAAAATGCTTGGCTCTTTTGAGATTGTCAAACACATCATATACATATTTGCTATGATAGTTAAGCCCGACGTGTTCCCTTTTCCTAAGCTCAATTAACTATTACTTTACTCCTTAAGATAGCAAGATGAACAATGATGCAGAATGGTGTGTGAACACGCTACATATAAAACAATACCAAACAAAGCAGCCAGAACTCTTAAGACTTTTCCCTGAATATCATAAGTAACCCCATTGTGATTATCTGGTTTGTAGCTAATAAAGATTAAATATAGTAATGGTGTCAGGGAAAACAAGCTTGTCAGAACTCAGTTCTGTCCATGGGAAACAACTACCTACTGAGCACTGTGTATGTGCATAATTCCATCAAGTCTAGTAATGAATGAGGGAGCTGTCACCACTCAATGATGGGATTATTCACCTCCTACCATGGTGCATGACAGAGGACACTTTCCAAACACCCAGGACAGACACACATTTTCCTGTTAACCTAACTCAGAGACTCGGGACAGTACTCAGAAGAGACTAGGGTCAGAGCAACTGAGAGTCACTGAGTATGAGCCTCTCCCCACTAAGCAAGGGCTGCATGTAGAGGTATCCGCTAAGTACTCAAACATGTTACCACAGCTGCATGGCAGCCCCCATCTGTACCAGCCATGGAGAAACCTAGTCCTTCCCTTTCTGAATTATGTAATGCTCACTGATGCTTGTACAATTTAATTTCACACAAATTCCATTAAAGAGTAAGCTCTCACCCAGCCAGTGCTTCTAGTAGGCAAAGATAATCAGGTTAAGAAAGATCTGTGCTACATTAAAGTGGGCTACAGACAACCATCATTACAATAACAACATAAATAGGGACTAACACGAGTTCTACACAGTCTTACCAGAAAAGCCCACAGACATCCTTTAGTGAAAAAAAATCTCCAAATGCTCTTAGATATAAGTAAATATTAAATATATTTTATTTATATAGTGACTCTTCAACTCTTCTGCTTTTAGTATGGCCCTGATAAAATAGTTTTAATGATAATCCCATCATGCACACAGGGCAGTCCAAATGCCTCCTTACAGTACACAGGCTGTTGTTATGGCCCTCGGACGCCTCTCAGACACTATTGCTGAAGACACGAGACTTCAAGGTTGTGAATTAGACAGCTTCCTTCCTGCAGTGTAGCGTCCACAGCGAGTTCAGAAAGTACTTTGTGAGACGCCAAGGGAGCATGGTGCTGGGGTACCTACCTTAGTCACTGAGAAGATGAAAAACAGAACGTATTTGTTCTTTAATGTGAGAAAGTTTTATTTAAGTATAAAGAAAAACAAAGGGATTATTAGGAAACAGCAAAGGCAGTATTCTATTAATTACCCTTTAAAATACTGTTTACTAAATAATTTATTTTTAGAAATAATTCATTAAAAAACAAATAATGATTTGAGTTCATTCTATTTGTCATGGATCTGCTGACACAGATATGCTAGTCACAGTTTCTTGATTGAGATACTAGAATTGATAGGAGGGTAATGATAAAAAGTAAAATAATCAAATTAACATATTTAGCTTATCACTGTGGGTACACTGAGAGAAGATGGCATTCAGAAGTACACTCACATACCTGCAAGTAGGAATTCAGGACGTGATTTTGGATTTCGTCCATAGTGTCTGTTCCGTAGGAGACAGTACCCAGATGGAGCCGCTTAAATACCATTTCATTCTGAGTGAGTGTTCCTGTGATAGGAAGATTAGCAACAGTGAGCACAGGTAGGGTGAGGAAGCTCTGCAGTTCCAAAAGGAGAGCTGGTCACATCCTTGACTGTGACCTGTCACATCTGTTTGGAGACGAAAAGTCCCTGCAGAATAGTCACTCTGACAGGGAGGCTCAGGCATTTCATTCCTTCTTAAAAGGGGGAACAAAATACCCATGGAAGGAGTTGCAGAGACTTTAACTATGGAGCAGAGACTGAAGGAAGGACAATCCAGCCTGATATAACTGTCTCCTGAGAGGTTCTGATAGTACCTGACTAATACAGAAGTAGAGGCTCACAGCCATCCATTGAACTGAGTACAGGATCCCCAATGAAGGAGCTAGAGAAAGGACCAAAGGAGCTGAAGGGCTTGCAGCCCCTTAGAATGAACAACAATATGAACTAACTAATACCCTCAGAGCTCCCAGAGACTAAACCACCAACCAAAGAGTACACACGGTAGGACTCATGGCTCCAGCAGCATATGTATAGCGGAGGATAGTCAAGTCTGTCATCAATGGGAGGAGAGGCCCTTGGCCCTGTGAAGGTTCTGTGCCCCAGTGTAGGGGAATGCCAGGGTCAATAAGTGGGAGAGGGTGGGGTGGCAAGCATGGGGAGGGGGGAGGCAACAGGGGTTTGTTCTTGTTGTTTTATTTTGTTTTTGTTGTTTTTGTTGTTTTTTTGTTTTTTGTTTTGGAGGGGAAACTGGGAAAGGAGAAATCATATGACATGTAAATAAAGAAAATATCTAATAAAATTATAAAATAAATAAATAAATAAATAAATAACACACATACACACTCAAAGTGTCTCTTGCATGTGGTGTTAATAGTCTTTACCAGTGGAGGGGGCTCTAGCAAAAAGAAAATCTGAGTCTTTGTACCTGATTCACATCTGTGAATTGGTATAATAGCAACTTCTGCTCCTCTAAATAAGGCATAAACTAGGACGCTAAGTGCCACTGACGCAGTCACACTACTGGGCTGGAGAATGACACTACCTAGCCCTACATTAGCATGGTTTGGTAGCCTTAAGACCTACTTCTGAGAAGTAATCATTATTGGGAGAAAGACAATACTCCAGAAGTTTAACCCTTCCTATACTGTCAGTAGCCAGCCTGGCCTGGAATGGCTGCAGTGGGACACAGCGTTGGACATAGAGGTAGCTTTAAAGGCTGATGGCCTCTGGCCTTCTAGCACTCTAACTACACTGAATGTTTGCTGATAACTTCTAAAAACATCTTAAAAACTTTCTTACCTATTCTGTTGTTAAAAGCTGCTGGCTTGGATGACTAACACCTGTTGTCTAGCAGCGTAAGTAACACTATTATTGCTATGCTCCCTTCTCTGTCCAGGCAGCCAGAAGCCTCTCTGGCCAGGCTGCTTAACTCTTTGTGAACCGGAGAGGAAGAAAAGAAAAGGAATTATAGGTAAGTGCGCAAAGACACATACACAAGCATTCATATACCCACACTCTGTGTGGGCCTAACTGTCTGTCTCAGTCAGCTCCACAAGTATTCATGCATGTTTACACACATACAATTTACCGACATAGGGACGTACAGACAAAATATACATTTGGATGGATGGATGGACGGATGGATAGATGGGTGGATGGATTGGTGGACGGATGGACGGATGGATGGACCGATGGATGGACATCCATATGTACATACGTACGTATGGACGACTGGCATAGAGCCCCCCCAAGCCAACCATCCTACCAACAACTTTGTTTCTTTTCTCTGGCCTTTTTATACCTTCTTAGATAAAAAATTCTTTTAAGACAATTACCTCAGAGATAAAATGGGGGTTCAGAGGATGTTGATATTAAGTTCAAAGCAGTGTTTCACTCTAAATGCTCATTATAAGTTCAAAGCCACAGCTTTTACACGGCCCTGCCTTATCATAGTGCACTCCTGTGGCTTCCTCCTTGGACTTACATGTTTCCTTGAATGCAAGTCTGTCCCAAGTCTGTATCTCTTTTAATGTAATTATGAAAGCTCATTGTATTTCTTATTATGCAGCCTTTATTTACTATTAAGAGGAGTGGGTACATTCTATTCTTGATTCTAACTTTATTACATCTTTCTAGCAAAGCAACTATGGCCATCTGTTAAAACTTTCTTCCTAAAATTATTTAAATCAAATCAGGAGTTCTATAGATTTATTAATTCATTTAAACAGCCTTAATTCATGAAAATTCATCATTATGTTGATCTGCAGGGAACTAGATCCACAGGGTGGGCTGATGTCCAGGGGTTATTATATTAATTTAATGCCAGGAAAGGCATATCAGCTACAAAAGCAAATCCTGAGATGAAGTCTCTTTGGGTCTTGCCATTGAGCTCATGCAGACCATGCAAAAAATGGTGGGCCACCTCCAGGAAGGCCACCTGCTAGCCTGAACCTACCCTAGATGGCTCCTGAAACATTTATATCACCTGAAATGACAAGAAGATAAATGAAATGGGAGACAATTTTCAAAGGTGAGTTTCTGAGAGAGCCATGGGAATGTGCTATTTCACACTTGCTCCTCAAACCAGAGCAGAAGCTTTAAAATGACTATGCTCAGGACTGCTAATAAAGCCAAGCCACACATATCTCGCTTCATGCAAATACTCATGCAGTGCCATCATATGATTAATTAATTCATCTGGTTTCAAGGAAGTAAAACAACAAAGAAATGCTCCCTTTTAGTAGGAACAAAGGTGCTACCATCAAGGTGCTTGCGTCTAGTCTCCACTGAGGCTTCAGCACATGTAGTAGGGTTCCCAACTAACAGACACAAGAAGTGAGAGGCATGACAAGCAGTGGCATAGGCCAATGAGAGTTGAGCTTTCCCCACATCTGTATGCCTTTAATTTTCTTTGACATACATGATATTGACAATACCTATCAATGACTAGTCAGGATTTACATTCAGAGTAAAATACGTTATTGACTTGGAGCTTTCCAGAAGAACATAGGATCTTTACAAAAGACCAGCTTTTATTTTTTATTTTTTTTGTTTTTTAGACAAGTACTCTTATAATGAACATACTTTATTAGAGCTTTACAAACTCCTCAGGAGCAAAAATAGTTGTAGCCCTGTACACTGACTATGTGTATCATACATCTTAAGTACATGGCTCCAACTTCAGAGAAGTCAGTTTTATGAGATGTAATCTATGCCAGTCTCAAAGTGGAATTAATTTAAAATACATGGTTACATTAAATATCAAAAGTCAGCAGCAACCCAGCTTCCAAATAAAATGAGGAGCTCTGTAGGTAGCATTTAACAAAGATGGATAATCAGAATTCTAGTACTATGTAGTTAAAGGTAATGAAATAATATACTAATTGGTAAATACAAAGTTCACAAAGTATGTGTTCCCAAAATCTGCAATATTCTAAATGTATGAACTTTCTGTTTCAGATTACTTGAAATAAATGATGAATTCTCTATAGACTTTTCTCCTTGACAACTTTTTATTATGAATACTTTTATATGTAAAGTTAAATACTATAACAAACACTGATTTGATATACATTAGACAAATGAGTTTTGTTTTAAAAACTTAAAATAATTTTATTAGTTAAGAAATTTATATATTTTGATTATATCCATCCTTCCTCCACGACTTTTTCCAGTACAACTCCCACATCCCTTCTCACCCAACTTTGTGTCCCCTTTCCTGCCCTTCCCATGCCATATCCCTTCACTCTATCTTAGGCAGCATGAAGGCCAATTTGGAGTAGCCAACTATTTTTAGATGTGTGGCCTTCTATCATAGAAAAGGCGGTCCCTTCCTTTCTCAGAAGCCAACACCTTCCAATAACTCCTCCAGTGAGGGTGGACATCATGCCCAACTCCCAGACTGTGTAAATTTTCCACAACCGTGTGCAAGCACTAAAAGATGTGTGAGGGAATCACACTCCCTCCTTTGCTCTGCTCTCGTTGCCATGACTTCGAGCTGACTGCTTGGCTCAGAGGGTCAGTGTGTGCAGCGCAGCCAGCATCCCCTTCTCCTGCAGATCTCCCTGGGTCTACAGCCCAGCTGTGCTACTGATGTGCAGCCTGGCATCCTCTCCAGCCTTCTTTTCTTCAACAGCCAGCAAGTTTAATACAGGAACGCACTATACTTCCTTTACAACCTGCTGCATAATCATAATAACTCTTATTTTTACCTCAGATCTTTATAAACTGTATTTATTCTAGGAACACAGTGGCCACCCTTAGGAGCTCTGACTGATAGACAAGACCCTCAGCACTGCTTCCTCACAGTGAAGGCCACCAAAGATGGCAGATGGATATACAAGTCCCAAACATGTCGAAGCATTTGCCTAGGAGACCTGCACACAGTGCTCTCAGTCTCCTTTGCTCTGTGTTGAATAACCCTGAAGCCTCTCAGGTTTACTCAGAACACACCCAGCACAATTCTTCCTTCTCCAGTCTCTACTTAAATCCTTGGCACAGCCCTCTTCATCTCTCTTCCTAATTTGAGGATCTCTTGTGGGTATTCTTAAACTCAAGGTCTAATATTTTCTAACACATTTCCTACCTGCGTTGTATTTCCAAAGTAAAAATCTCTTCACATCACTCTCATGATTAAAAGTAACCAGTAACTTGATATGGTTTACCCTTTTAAATATAAACTCCTCAGAATAGAAACAGAATTTTCATGAAGCAGTCTAGAGCTCCTTTCTTCATACTGTTTGACAGTCCTAATTGTTGCTCTCTTCACAAGGGGCCAAAGTCCCTCATCTCCTACATTCCCGAAAACTTCAAAGGAATGATGAACTGCTTATCTGGCAAACATTCATTACAAGGCATCAGCAAACCCAGGGGGTTAATGTAATAGACAGCCTGGGTCCAAATGCCTGTAACCTGCACGCCAGCTGCTTTAAACACTCCATATCTTTGTCTTAAACAGTGTGTAGGGGTGGGGGTTGGGGGAGAGAAAACTTCCTGTAGGGTAATGTAAGAAGTCACCAAAACCCAAAGCATGGTAGTGTGGATTTCTTTCCTCAAAATCCTATAACTAAAGAGAGAGGCAGGAAACAAACTTATTTCCAGAGGCCCCAAATGCAGGGAAGGAAAGACAAGGCAGAAAAAACACTTTGAGAGGGTGGATGACCCAGAGAGACTAGCAGTGTGATGTGGAGAGGAACTCCTCCAAGGGTGAACATGAGGCATGTCTAGAACTGCGGGCATGCTGGTGCTCCCTGAAGGTAGAGCCAAGGGATCGGGCCCATGAGAGGCCAAGAGGGGACGGACACCAAAGAGGAGGACACAGTGAGGAGGAAAGTCTGTGTTCTGTCACAAGGACACTATAAAGAGGAGAGTCTGTGTCATGTTAGGGTTTTTAGGTCAGGTGTGGAGGACACTGTAAAGAGGAAAACTTCTCTCAATCAGGGTGGCACGGATGAGTCTGATTCACCTGACAAGGTTCTCCCCTCCTTACAGTACCCTCCTCTTGTGACACAGAGTCTCCTCTCATGGTCTCCACATTGAGAAGACTACCTGCTTTCTCTTTTAGAGTATACCAAAATTACACTTACTAATCACACACGCACACATGCACATAGACATGCACATGCACACAGACACGCACACACACACACACACACACACACACACACACACACACACACACACACACACACACACACTGGGTAACTGCCTCAGTGAAATGGCCACTTCAGTCATGTTAGTCTCCAACTCTTGATCCTTTTGCCTCAGCCTTTGGAATGCTGGGATTACAAGTATATGCCACTGTCCCCTGCTCGGTACTGCCCACCAAGTGCTGGGGGTCTAACCTTGGGTCTTGAGCATGTAAGGAAGCAGGGTATCACTTGATTACACTTCCAGCACACAGTCTCTGTATTATCTCAATGTCATGCTCACAGCCCAGTTCTTAACCTGGAGTAAAAATAGCTGCTGCTGAAGATAACAGTTCAATTAAAACTGAGGAGTGATAGTACACTGTGGCCTACAACTTTGATCCCCAAATTCAAGCTGCAGAGCCAGATAGATCTCTTTAAGTTCCAGGCTAGCCTAGTCTACAGAGTTCTAAGCTAGCCAGGGACATGTAGTAAGACCCTGTCTGAAAAAACAAATCCCCAAACCCAACAAAATGAAAAACAAAATTGACCAAACAAAAGCCTAAGGATTAACAATGCATGGAAGAGGGCACTGACAACACTATATTTGAATCATGTATCATTCACTTTTTTTTTCTCCCAGAGATTTCTGGCAAAGAAAAACCTAGCATTTCAAATGCAACAGGTGCATGATATCAGCTGCTTTCCAAAACAAAGACGTATCATTACCATCATTCCATTTGGACTATTTCTGGATAGTAAATTCAGGGCTTGAATGTGGCTCCTATTTTAATACATCACTTTAGTCATCCATTTAGCCTATGCTATAGCATTTCCAGTCTAAGCTTCCTAAGTTCTACAGTGTTAGCTGCTGTACATTGCTTCTGAGCATCTTTGGAGAAATCTCAAGAGTAATTCTAGACATGCACAAAGCCTGTGCAACAAGAGAACCCAGAAAGCAATAAAACATTAAACATATTGTTGCACAGTATGTTGTTGAAAGCCCAGGTCACAGCTCTTATCTCCTCCTCCTAGATATTATAAAGCTCTGTGCTTAGATTTCTTTTCCTGTCACTAGCCCAGCTACGCTCACTTGTAAGCTTCCTGCCTGGGCCTCTTGAGTATGTGTCACACCTATCTCAGTGTTCAGATTAGTAAAAGACTTTCTCACTAAGTTGTTTACTTGGAGCCAGGGAGGATATCATGAAGAAGTCAGAGCAAGTTTGTAAGACAGGATAATTAAACAGATTACATTATATTTAGGAACAGCATCCCTTTTGAGTAAACCATGCACGATGAGGCAGGGTTCACCTTCATTTGTGCATTTAGACATCCAAGTTTTGGGGCAGTCTGCTCCTTTTCTAGAGCACCATCTGGATATCCTTATTGACAGATGGCTGACTCCACCTTATAGCTTAACCTGGCACACTGTGCGCCACTTCTTTGCTCTGCCACTCAGCCCTACTGAGGGCAGTTCTGTGGTCAGCTATAAAAGGAGGATGTTCTAGTCTTTCTAACTTCCTTTAATACTATTTTAATTTACTGGTTCCTCCCAATATATCTATACAGATTTTTAAGATGAACTGCCAAATACTAAAAAAGATAAGTAGCTGGGATTTAAATAAGTATTTAGAATTTGTAAATTAATTTAAGGAGTTTGGTTGGCATATTTACAATAAGTATATTAATTTTTGAAACTATTATAAATGAAACTGCTCTCTAATTCGACTTTGGAGTCGTGTATTGCTGGTATATAAGAGTACAATCCATTTTTATGACTGTTTTGCATACTCCAGCTGTGGGGATCCCTCTATGTAGACTGAACCATATGCAGCAGATGCTTTTACTTGCCCCTACAGTATGGATGGATGTCACTTATTTTTCATGTCTATTTTGCCTTGGCTAAATGTCTAAATATTTTTAGCAGAATTATCTACAATAAGAAAAATGGGAGAAGTAAGCCAAATGCTCATTCATTTATAGGTGGATAAATAAACCGTAGCATGTACATACAATGGAATAGTACTTATCAGAAAAAAAGAATGAACACTCCCTATACAGTACAGATTAACCTTGAAAAAATATTCTACTGAATGAAGCTCAACACACAGAGCCCATGTGTTCTTTTTTTTTTTTTTTTTTTTTTTTT
>JADRCD010098678.1:0-16442 GCA_019843815.1 Montemys delectorum | reverse complement strand
AAAAAAAAAAAAAAAAAAAAATGGATAACTTTCTGGCTCTTCTACATCTAGTCCTGCATAGGAACTACAGAAAACAAACCTATAGCAAACACATTATTCTGAGTCCAGCCTTTCTGAGATCTACACCTGTCAGAGACTGGCCAAGCCTCTAGCTACAGCACACAGTTAGATCTAGATGAATTTCCATTTGGCTGAACAGGGCAGGGCATCCATCTCCCACTGTACCTCTTGTTAGGGACAGCCAGCCTCCTCCTCTTTCTTGAGATGGCCACTGTCATAGAAGCCATCCCAATGTGTGCTGTGAGAACTGCTGAAGGATGGGGGTACCCTTGCAGGAGTACTAAGGAGTATGCAGTAGCCTAGAGCCTGGAGTTAGGCATCTCTGAGCACATCCCAAACTCTTCAGATTACAGATCACGAGAGGCTGTGCTTCCTAGTGTGACTTTGAGCCCCACTTTACTGCAGAACTATTTGTCCATCGGGGTGTCTATTCACCTCACAGCAAAGGGGCTTGCACCAATTCTTCACTGTGCTTCCTTTCTCCCACTTTTCTTCCCTCTCATTTCTCCTTTAGAAGCAATGCCTTGGCCCTGTTCACAGGAAATGGTGCCTTCTGTCTCGGGTAATATCAGAACAAAGGACTGTGATCCATCCGGCCGTGCAGCCAGCTCCATGCACCTTGATTAAGTTCCTGAAGTGAGGTCAGCTTCCACCCCTAGTCAGCAGGGAGCAACCTCAATTAAGCTGCTGCTGGGGGCAAAAGGGGCCTCTAAGAGCCGACCTTGAGTATTCCAGCAGCTGCCTCTGATCCTCACCTTGGTGAGGACCCTCCCATGAAGGGAGGTGCAGGCTTCCCTCCTGAATGGGATCCCTCGGTGGGGCACTGAGGGAGGGGGGGCGGCAATTAACCACTCCAAGGAGCTGTCGGCTTTCTATGCACACCCTCAGCCTCCTGATGTCTGGATGCTAAATTATATCTGACATTTAATTTAAATGCATGGTGCTTTCATTCAAAAATAAACCTGCTGCCGCCATCAGGGTAGTCACTGTATGGATTTTCCTCTTGTTGCCTTCACCGCCTCTCTGACCCCATCCTCACCTTGTGCCGCTCACACAAACTGGAATTTAGCCCATCTCTTTAGTCTGGATATTGCTCGGTGCACCCCAATCCCTGGGCTTTCCTTTGCATGTCAGGATGTCTCCATTTGCAATTTGTAACAGAGAAAGAAATCAATTCTTTGGTATTACTGCTGTGCATGAAGCCTCGGCCCATTATTGGGCATTTGGATGCCTTCTCCCTTTGGTCCCTCATAGTCAGTCAAATATAATCCCTGCCTCCCCCCACCCCCAGACAGCTACATCTGGAAGATGTGGACCAGAGAAGACTGAGAACGTTCTCAGAAACCCGTGGTCTGGTTTCTCTTTCCACACTGGTATGAGATGGGTCCAAAACCACATGCCTGCCCGAGAGAAAGTCCACACTGCTGTCCAGGAGCACAGCAGATACCCCTGGATGGCCCAATGTAGGCAGCTTCTCCTGTGCCGTGGTATATGGTGCCATCAGAAACTAAACTCTGCTTGTTGCAAATATCTCAGAGTAAACTAGACCACTTCCTTCTGGCTGACTCAAGCAGGCTAAGAGTGCCAACACCCCGCTCCATCAACATGTTTCCTAGGTACATCATCTAGGCTTGCTGTAGTGTTTTGAGAGAGTCTCCCAAAACTTGGTCCCTTGATAGCAGCATCAAAGGACCAAACATTTAAGAGGTAGAGGCTAGTGGGATATTATGAAGGCACAGGGCTGCTGGAGGCCTGGGAAGTTCCTGTTGAGGTGAGTTGTAATGAAATAGCAAGCCTAGCCTGTCCCTGGTCTCTGACACCTTCTGCCCCAGCCAGTTATAGACAGTTAAGAAAGCTTCTGCAGTTTTCTTTTCTCTGCTGCAATGAAACACAGCAGGAGCCTTCCCTGGGGGCCAGCACTGTGACTTATACTTGCAGCCACCATATTATGATCCAGACGGACCTCCTTATACTACGAGTTATCCAGCTTCAGGTATTTTGTTATAGCAGTAGAGAAGAGAGCCAGAAACAATCGGAGGTAAGCTGAGCTTCGTGGATTTCAGAAGTAAATCAGAGACTTTCCAATAAATGCCAGAGAAGTTGATACATGATATTTGAGATATTGGGCCCTCACTAGGAATGGGCTGTCCCTGGCTTTAGGGCATGGGATGCAGCTCTGAGTCTGACTCCCATGAGCCACCATACCACTGTACATCTATAGACGTTCAGTGTGATGGCGGGTGGGAGTGAAGCACTCTCTAATACCTGTGTCCTCTGCTGCCCTGCCCTCCATCTCCAGTGCTCTAAAGAGGTGGGGGCACGGTCTTGTCTCTGTCTGCCTCTGCAGTGGCCTGCTTTAGCTGCTGCTCCATGCAGTTACTATGAGGTTTAAATTCTGACAAGAAACAACCAGTTGGACAAAAATTTCTTACCAAGCAGACTGGGCTATGTCACCCTGGGGACCACAGAACACATAAAGAAATGCTTCTGCTTGGAAACCTAGTGGCCTGTCAACAGGCTAGCAAGTCTAACCTAGGATACCCACCTCTCTCTGGCCCTTTCTATTCTCTTGTGACATTAAAAGGCAGGTCCTTATGGTACTCTCCCATGTCAGAGTCTTATTTCCCTCTCTTTTGGCAAAAGTAGGCCTTGTGGCCATCTCCAACCCAAGGATCAGTGACACAGGGACCCAGAGGCGTTTCCCACATATGCTTACGCCCCACAAGGAAAACCTGACCAGAGTTGGGGCCTGTGATTGCAGGTGTACAAGTATGGATGCAGGGCAAAGTGAGGTAGGACCCCTCAGGGAAGCCAGGAAGGAGCCAAATCAAGCACCAAAAAGCATCTGTCCTGTGCCATCCCTAAGAAGGTCTTTCAGCCACTGTGGGCAGTGGTAATCCCTCTGGGTTCCTGTAGAGTAGACAGAACGCTTTGCACAGGCATCTTTTCTGTCTTTCTTCATTGCATATACTAATAGAAATAGATGTCTCATGAGTTTAAATATAAAAACTACAGCTTCCTGCTGTATACTCCACAAGCACACCTAAACTCCTGTCTGGAACTGAGGCTATGGACACTCACTATACCATTATTCCAATTTGTGATTTAAACAAAGGCCTATTGTGAGTTTTTAATGTTGAGGTAAGACCCTAGACATGCTCATTTATAGACTCTCATAGACAGTTGGAGCAGGAAGAAAGAAGAGTGACTAGGGCTAGAGAAGAGAAGAGGAGGGGGGAGGAGAGGAGAAGATACAGGAGAGAAGAGAGGAGAGGAGAGGAGAGGAGAGGAGAGGAGAGGAGAGGAGAGGAGAGGAGAGGAGAGGGAAAATAGGAGACCACTGAGGCAGGAGAAGCTAAGCTGAGTAAACAGGCTAGAGTACTTGTTACAGTTTGGAGCTGCTAACATTGGGAAAACTGGGGAAAGGGACCATTTAAGCAGACTGATGGGAAACTGAGGGAGGAACTGTTGGGCGAAACATTTGAAGGGACTGGGCTGCAAACTGTGAAGAGGAGTTAAGAGACCTGGTTACCGTTTGTAAGAAAAGAAGACAACATTAAAGTAAACATTAAAAAAACAAAGAACAACAACAAAAAATAAATAAATATACATTTTACACCCAGTCTTCAAAAAACTGTAAGCAGATAAGTGACCATGTGGGAAGTGACCATAGAGATATATGACTTCAAGGACCAGGAGATAGGATTTCTACAGAGCCCAGAGGACCTCAGGAGCAGGTGGCTCTCTGCAGTCTTCTTCACCTCACAGTAATCATAGTCTGGCCATGCCGGTGCATCTCTTTCTTTCTCCTACTAGAACTCTATGTGCAAGCATTGAGACTGATGTCCCAGAGAGGAGATTATTTGATTATACTTAGGCTTCATGAATGACTCTTGTCCTTCTCTGCACAGAGCATCAACTGTTGAGAGAAATGTAAGAAAACGATCTCTGGCCTTTTTCTGTTGCTATGATAAAATGTCTGAGGCTAGGTGTTTTACCAAAAAAGGAATCATTAACTTATTACTATAGCTGAAGAAAACCCAACAATGATGACAGCATTTGGTGAGGGCCCCCTGGCTGTGACATCTTAGTGCTCATGCTGAGGGATGGCTCAGAGGTAAAGAGCACTGGCTGCTCTTGCAGAAGATCCCAATTTAATTCCCAGCACCCACACTGTGGCTCACTATCTGTGACTCCAGTGACCACTAGCATCAGGCACTAGCATGGCACACATAATTCCATGCAGGCACATTTTAGAAGACAATCCACATGGTACAGGAGGAAGCCAGAGACTGAGGAGTGGTCAGAACTATGCCAATCCTTTCTAAGACTAATGCCCTCAGTTTCCTCACATGAGACTCCATCCCTGAGAAGTTTTCTCATTTCAACACTACTGCATGAGATCAGGACTCTATACACGGGCCCACAAATGTGTCCATACTCAAGTACTCTTAGACCACTGCAAGGCGGCTCTGGCAAAATGACTTTTGTGATAATATTGATAGAGGAAGCAAGCAAGGACACAGAGAAAGGGTAGAGGCGTGAGCTCTAGCAAGTGGGTTCTAGGTTGTAGCTGGTGATGGAGCGAGGTTGCATGCACGGTTTCCCCTTCTCAGAGTTGTCGTTTATGCTGACAAGAAACAGCCAGCCATGGTAAGAGAGCCTTTTGATCTCCACTTTTTAAGACATGCAGTGACCAGTATTCGTTCTTCGTCCATGATTTTCAGCTAGTCCTTGCTGAATGAGACTGTGTCATGATAAAGGCATTCCAGAAAAGCTCTGTTTAGGAAGCCTCAAGGACTGACTGAGTACCACAGAGCCTAGGCTGGAAGGCTAGTGTGGCTGCTGGCTTGTGAGTTAGAAGCCAACAGGGTCTGGGGTCTGTTTCCAAGCCACAGGCTTCTCTTTTAATGTCTTTCAGTCTCCACCTTCTGCAAGGTGGTTTACCAGATTGCTTTTCCTCTCTGGCAAGGAGAGGACTGTATTTCTGTCTCCCACACAGAAAGAGCAAGATAGGAGTGTTTTCACATGACATTTTGACCCTTTGATCATTATATGAAAATAAACTTTCAAAACAGTGAGTGGGGAGCTCAGGTTGTATCCAGGAATCCTGCAATCATATATTTCCGTCTGAACCTTCTCCTGGAAATCTTCAGGCACTGTACACAGAAGATAAGACAAATTTACTCCAGAAAGACAGCCAAGCAGCCCACAGGTGTAGTCCTCTGGCTGTCCCAGCAGCCTACGGCAGAAAAGGGGATGGCAACCATTGGAGTGGCTTTGTGCACTGTTCAGAAGACAAGCCTGGTACCTGGGCCACACTCAACTCAGCAGGACAAGGACAACAGCTCTATAGTTGAGTTCCACTTTTTATCTACCTTGTATCTTGTATCGTGTGTGTTGTGGCCAGGTGACAGGCAGGCTGGAGGGGCCTTGAATGGGTTGAGCTTTTCTACAGCTGAATTTCTAGCCAATGACCTGATAGCTTTCACTGTGAAATCCCCATGCCCTATAGAGTGTGTTATAGATAGAGACTTAAAGTGTTTTTACTCATAGGAAAGGGGAGTAGGTTGTGTGCTGGGAGAAAGTTACTCCCATCTCAAACATGTGAACAGTTGCTTTCTATTGGTGACCCTGTTTGGGGAGTTTAAGAGCTGCATCCTTGCTACAGAAAGTGTGTCACTCACTAGGGGCAGAGATTAAAAACCTCCTAGTACTTGCAGTTCAAGTTGTCCATTTCCCCCACTTGTGTTTGAAAAGTGAGCTCTCAGCTCTCTGCTCCTTCCACATGCCTGCCTGCTGTGATGGACTCTTTATCCCTTGGGATAAACCTAGACCTGTGGTTCTCAACCTTCCTAATACCTAGGCCCTTCAATACAATCATAAAGTTATTTTCCTTGCTACTTAATAATTGTAATTTTGCTACTGTAATGAATTTTAATGTAGATATCTGATGTGCAGATACATGGTCTGTGAAAGGGTAGTTCAACTCCCAAAGGGGTCTGCTCTTGACCCACAAGTTGAGAACTGCTGGCCTAAACAAAGTCTTTCATCAATAGGTTGTCTTGGTTGTGACACTTTATCACAGCGACAGAAAAGTAACCAATACAGGTAACCTAACACCTTGAGGAGAAATAGTGTAACCTGAGCTGCATGGCTTCAGTGGCAGAGCATACGGCTGGAGACACATTCCTGTAGCCTAGTGAGCAATCAGAAATGCTCAGTAAAATGCATTATTTAAACAAGGCAGAAGTTATTCTTTAAAGCAACAAAAGCTGTGATGAATGTAAAGGCCCATGCCTTCCTGAGCTTGTACCCGGAACCTCAACACAACGTCATGAATCCAAGCAGAGCTGCCTCCCCTTGCTGGCAGCCACATTCAGACTGCATGGGACCATCAGATTTCAGATCTATAAGAATCCAGTGGACAGTGCATCCTGTTCTTACTGCAAACCCCGCACAACCACTATTCTTTATGTTGGTACCCAGATAAGGGAACTTTGGGATTCATGGGAATGAAGATTGAAATGAGTTCAAGGGCCTGGAGCTGGTGTGCTCCCTTACACTGCAGGCCCCACTTGTGACCCTGGGTAACTTGAAGCTCTCTGGCTTTGTCTCCTCAAGAATAGTTTGAATAGTGAGAGTAAACTGGCATCTTACAGGGATTTGGGGTCAAGAAATGAAAGCTTGTGAGAGTGCTCAATGCTGCACGGGTCAGGACATCATCCCCATTGCAGAGCCAAGAAAACTCATCTCATTCAAAACTTGAAAATCACACAATTCCAGGGTCTATTCTTCCTCAACTGCATTTGCCAATCCCAACTCCTTCCCATCCCTCAGGATTCACTAGGTCATGGGGATGGCTAGCTATATGCCCTGTCTCCTCTTGACTTCTGAGTGTACACCGCATCAGTGTAATCAGAAGCACGTGTATTCTTGGAAACAACATCTGAAGCAGCACAGAGCTGTGCTTTTTGCCTCAAGGACTTCTGTGGCATTTCGAAGCCTCAAGATCAGACACCCCATGGTTATATTTAAAAGCGGGCATCCCAAGCATTCACTGCCTGGTATTAAAGGACCCAAAACAATCTGGGGCAAGACCAGGAAGCATTCCTTCTGTGCTTTTTGTCCCCTCGGGTTTTGGTATAGACTAGAGGAGCCACTGACCTGAAACTGAAAGCCTTGTGGCATCTGCTGTACAGTCCCAGCCCGCACATCCCGCATCCTGCATCCCACTTCCTGGAAGTCCTACTGCAAAGCTCTGTGGTGACTTTGCCTTCTTGGAGCCCCTTCTCCTTTCTCTACTGTTGTCTACTCTGATGCCAAATTGTAGCGTTCACAACGCACCTAAATGTTGGCCTCCTGGGACCTAGAAAGCAAAGCACCATCCAAGACTGAGAGAAGCATGCTGGGCAGTCTGTCTGTCAGTTCAGCTAGTGCATGTGAGTTCAGCTAGTGCATGTGAGTTCAACTAGTGCATGTGAGGCCCTTATTCCAATAGATGTTTTTATGATATACTACCAAGAGAGCCCCACAATGTTTAAAAGTGAAAGCATTTGTATTGAAATAAAGTTCAGAAGAACTTCCCTCAGGCCTAGAGAGATGGCTCTGTGGTTATAAACACTGGGTACTCTTCCAAAGAGTCTGAGTCTCACCACTGTCAGGAATTCCAGTTCCAGAGGACTAACATATTCTTCTCAGCTCTGAAGACATCAGGCATGCGTGTGGTACATGGGTATACATACAGTAAAACACCCACCCACACAAAGTAAGAATGTTAAAAGTTTACAAAAGAATGTCAGTCAGCAGAACATCAGGCTCTTTAGAGCCCTAAGAAGGGTGTGGCAGGGCCGCAGCAGCTAGGTTCTATGTGTGCCCCTGTGTAGGCCTCCTGAGTCAATCCCCGAACCTGCCAGCTAGGTTCTGTGTGTGCCCCTGTGTAGGCCTCCTGAGTCAATCCCCGCACCTGCCTTAAATACACTTTGCAGGTTGTAGGACATCTTTAGGGTAGGGCACTGCATCCTGCAGTCGCAGCAGGCTATATGCAGACATTCTAAAAGGGTTGCAGTCCTCAGATGCTCCTGTATCCCCACAGACTGACCCACCCTTGTACAGCCTGGAGAATTGACTCCTACCTGTATTTGTAAGTCACAAAACTTGTTGCTGTGACAATATATCAGAAAAATGAAGTGGAAGGTAGGAAGAAAGGAAGGAAGGAAGGAAGGAAAGAAGGAAGGAAGGAAGGAAGGAAGGAAGGAAGGAAGGAAGGAAGGAAGGGAGGAAGGAAGGAAGGAAGGGAGGAAGGAAAGAGGGAGGGAGAGAGAGGGAAAGAGGAAGGGAGGAGGAGGGAAAGGGAGGCTTCGAGGAGGGCGAGGGGAGGGGAAAGGAGGGGGAGGGAAAGGAAAGGGGGAGGGGAAAGGAGGGAGTGGGAGGAAGGGAAAAGGGAAGGGAGGGAGTGGGAGAAGGGTTTCTTTGGTTTTGGGGGGGCAGGGTTGCTTCATAGTTCAGGGGTAGCATCTGTCATGATGGGGAAACCACACGGCAAGAGCTCAAGGCCGCTCCTCCCATTGCATCAGCAGTCAGGAAGCAGAAAGGGGTGGATGCTGATGCTAGGCTCTCTTTCTCCTTTTCATTTAGTCCAGGACCCCTACATATGGAATGGTGTTGCCCACAAGTAAGATTTGCCTTCCACCCAATTAATCTAATGTAAGTAACCCCTTACACAGATGTGCTAGAGCTTTGTCTCCTATATGATTGTAGGTCCTGTCAAGTTGACAATATTAACTTTTACAATCTACATGTGGTTCCTAAGCCTCAGCTCAGACACAGAGATATAAGGGAACTGGTATTAGCCAAAATGCTATACCTCCACATCCCTGGGACAGCACGTAAAGCCAGGTTCCATATCTACATGTCCCATTGGCATATGTGCCCAGCATGCCCAAGGACATACAGGCTCCCTAACTCTGCACTGAAGCAAGCATGCCTGTGGTGCCACAGAAAGCATTCATATTATTCATGGCTCTCTCTCTCTCTCTCTCTCTCTCTCTCTCTCTCTCTCTCTCTCTCACACACACACACACACACACACACACACACGGCCATGATGGTGATAGCTCATGTGACACCGTTGCCTGGCCACAAGAGTACAGCTCTGGCTTCTTGCCCCATCCACAGAAGCATCTGGCCAGGCTGTCTAGAGAAGTAGATATACTTAGGTAAAGTCAGTGGACAATTCGGTATGTGTACAAAGGCTTCACAAGACATTGTGAAATTAACTTTTTAATGAGCAAATGAAATAAAGTACAGCTGACCCAGGAACTTGGCTGATCATATTTGTCTATGATGCTGGGGTAACCCTACTAGAGTTTTCTCTTATAAAGGAAACACACTACCCTGGGAGCATCATGGAGCCTCTGCAAAGGGCACTGGCCAGGAGTAAACTTATTCTACCCTTTACAAATGTCAAGTCATCACACCAGGACAGGAGGGGTACATTTGTAGAGGAAAACTATCACCTGGCTGCAGAACTAATGCCTCCAGCTGGCTCTGGTCAATTGTATGTTGTGCTCTGTCTTCCTCTAGAATGAATGGAACCACATGTAAGACATGTACACAGCACCCTGAGCATAAACAAGGCCCCAGGAACTGGTAAAGATACCCTGTCATCTTCCCCAATGCTGTATTCCAAGACACCTCTGCCTTGCACTTGGAATAAATCACCCAAATGGAATGGGATTCCTCTAACAGGGATTCAGCACACTTCATGTTTACACCTCCTAACCTGGAATCCCTGATTCAAGTGTTGCAGAGCTGACTCCAAGGCTTTGGCTTTTGAATACCACCATCTCTTTATGGTATCCCCCAAGTCCCTCTCTGTATACCTGTCACTTGTATCTCATATGTATTCATGGAAATATCTGTTGTATGTGATCATGGCTTAGATTTCTCCCTCACTGAACCTTTAAAGACTTTATAAGTTTGTATATTGTGGCTTCAAAATACAGATTGGACAAAGGAAGTGGTTTAACTCAGAACTCCCACAAGGTGTTTTCAACAAGAACTGAGGCCTTCTAGATTTAGTTTGGAACTCTCCAGCCTCACTGAGGGCCACATTCCTCCAAGCAGTGACAGGAAAGGAGGAGTCAGAATCAACAAGGAAGATGTTTCATGATGGGTGCCAGTCTGTGATCTGTTACTTCCCAGAGACACCTAACATTCACACATGCTGGAATGCAAAGCTGGGACCCACCCAGGGAGAACTAGAACTTACAGATCATTTTCAGAGCACTACACCCATGGATTAGAACTCAAGATTCCACAATGGCTGCTCTATGTTCCTCTTTGGAGAACCATCTGGTGAACCACAAGCCAGAACACCATCACCATCACCTTCAGCTCTGAAAGGGCTAAAGAGATGCAGGAGAGCTTCCCCAGACACAGTCTCATGCTGTTGCTACCACTTCCAAAACTATAAGAGACTCCATGTGCCTGAGTTTTATGATTCATTGTCAAATGTACCCTCAGCCCCTGAGAACAGCTAAGCACTGAGAAAACACCCTGAAGTTGCTTGCAGGTAAGCAAAAGAGGTTGAGCAAAGGAGCTCTTTGGCCAACAATGCTGCACATCTCCCACAAAAAAAATACTCCTAAAACTGAAACAAAACACACACACACACACACACACACACACACACACACACACATCCCTAAGTTGAGGAGTCAGCCCAAGAGTTAAGTCAGGTTTTTAGTTGAAAGTGTGTTAGGACTGTTCACTTTAAAATTGACTTGCATATAGTTTTATTCTACTGCTTACTTTGAAGTCCTCTCTCAATCGTGGGAGACCTTATAATTTCTGAGGGGAAGTTTTGAAGCCTTACTTTTAAATCTCCTGAGATGGTGTGTGAGCCCAGATAGCATTCAAATCCCTGGGAAAATCACACCCATGTTAGTTCATTGGTTCCAGTGACCTGTGTGCCCACCCCACAATAAGACTCAGCTGGTTCCAAATGCATTGGTAAATCTGTCATATTTATCAGTGTGGTCTCAGTTTAGTTCCAAGGTGTAATGTGATGGGCTCTCTAGTCAAGTGAAAGCTGTTTGGCCCATCTCTAGTTAGCTAGGCCATGGGAAGTAGGGTGAGAAGAAAGCTAGTGGCAGCCATCTTGCTGTCACTAGAGCCATTTTAAAGCAACCAAGGCACATGGACTGGTTGGTACTCAGTAGAGTGGGGTTGATGGTCCCTGGGGACCTCAATGGTGGACACTCTGGAGGCTCCGGTGCATCATGAACACTGAGCTGCCTTTGCCATCATAGATTCCACTCTCATAGGTAGATGACACCTTCACAGCTGGCCAGAGAAGCAGATGCTGAACAATCACCAAGGTTTGTACACACCCACACCATGAAAGGCGGGAATGTAGACAAATCTGG
This sequence comes from Montemys delectorum, assembly GCA_019843815.1. NCBI lineage: Eukaryota > Metazoa > Chordata > Mammalia > Rodentia > Muridae > Montemys > Montemys delectorum. The sequence goes on along the minus strand of JADRCD010098678.1, from coordinate 4,950 downwards.
GGTCAAATACCAGCTCCTAGTTTGGATGGCCTCTGATGGCTAACCTCTTGGCCTTTATTCTTTGTTCATGGAGGTATGATCTCATGGCCTAGTGCTTCAGCCATGGAAGCAGCTAACATTATCATTTCAAAGCCCAGAGAAAGGGCATTATTCCAGGAATAAGTATAGCCTGTAATATCTTAGTAAGAAGGGAGCATAGTTAAGAATAGATAATTCTATTTATTCTGGCATCTTGGCTGAATCACTGTTTAGTCATTGGGATGTTGCTAAAATATTTGCACATCTCTGGGGATGGGCGATGTTGAAAGCTGGCCTTCCCCTTTCTGTCTCTTACAAACCCGGATGCTTACCAAGCTTACAAAGTGCATCTGCTGCCGAGGGTGTATGTGGTTCTTGTTTTAGAAGGAGGGTTGTGCTTCCCTAGGACAAGCATTCATGGAACATGGCTATGTGCCCACTGCTGTGACCGAAGCACATGGGAGATAGAGGTGTGGAGAATGAGGCCCCACAGAAAGCACACTGGCTGTTTACTCATTTGCTAGTGAATAATGACTGAACCCCTCTGTACCTGGTCCACAGTCCCCAACAAACAGACAGATACAATAAGGCAGTCATATCCCAATGGAGCTTTGTGTGTGGCATCAAAGGACAGAAAGTAACCTTGACCTCTTGAGAAGCTTGAGGTAGTCTTGATAGAACATGGGAGAAGATTATTTGACAATAGAACAAGGTATGCAAGAGCTTCAGGCAGAAGGTAATGCGGAGACCAGGCATAGACAATGGCCAAGTGATAAAATAGGTTCACAGGAGGGAACTGGTAACTGAGACATCTCATGTGGATGGGGGAGAGAGGTTTAGATATAGGGTCACCAAGACATAATGCTAGGGAATTCCACTAGACAGGCCTCAAGGGAAAAGCACATTAGGAAAAACCTTTGAGGAATAATGTGCCCAGGGGAAAACCTTGGGAATAGAGAGGACTGGAGACCAGGAAGTAAGGTGGAGAGTTCTGGTCTTAATTTCAAACAAAAGAACTACAGATAGCCTGTTACAACACAGTGAGAGGCAGACACACAGATGGGCAAACCAAAGTGAAGGTGCCCCAAGACAGCACTCACCCAAGAAAGAAGAAAAGACCCTCTCAAATCAGCATGAGTCCTCACAACTGGAGGGACACAGAGCAGTAAGTGACAGAAAAGAAATTGGAATATTGGAAATAGGAGTCTATAGTTGGAGCGGAGAGTTCAGGAATTATTTACTTTAGGGACAGCAAATAAAAACAAAAACATACCTGAGTGGCACAGGAGACCTTTGTCCAGCCAACAGCCCAGTGTGAAGGACCCACCCTCTCATATTCTCAGTGCTCAGTTACCTACCATCAACTGTGGTCCAAAACTGCTAAGCAGAGGATTCCATCCAGACTATTAGTAAATCTGAAGAAATTTTCATGATAGTATAGTATAACAACCTTCCTGTTTTATTGGTTATGGCTTGCTCACTGCACATAGAGTTTGGTGCTCCTCTGTGACCTCAGGCACTCATTGAGGACATGCCCATCATGTTTCCTAAGGATAAAATGGGGGAGAAGCCATGCAGTGTCAGCCCAGGGACCCAGGTTCAAGAAAGTAAAGACCATTTTGCCACTGAGTTCTGGGTTTTGCTCTGTCACTTGATCCAGTGTGAGAATAGAGAAAGGAGCAGGGGATGCAGAAAAACAAGGGAGGGCTGAAATACAGCAGAAAGCATCCTAGGACACTGAGGATAAATGAGAAGACCTACTCAGTAGTCCAGACAGAGGGGTCTGACCCCTTGCGGAGGGCAGAGAGATGAGGAGCCACCCTATGTACCATCACATTATCTTTGGAGTAGACGTGAGGTTCTTCCTACAGTGATGTGGCTGGGACTTGGGGAGTTTGGAAAAGTGGGAAAACAGAGAGAAAGAGAGAGAGAGAGAGAGAGAGAGAGAGAGAGAGAGAGAGAGAGAGAGGGAATAAAGAGCCACACAGGAGCAGGTTCCCAACCTTCCTCTCCTGGTTAGCTGTGCTGTGCTTCACAGGGGTGCTGGACATTGTGGGATGGGGTATAACCAAAGACAGTGCCTAAGGTGGAGGATGCCTAGCACCCAGTACCAAGGAAATGAGCACAAAGCAGAGCATGCCATCCATGTAGCCACAGCATGCCAGCCAGCCATGTGATCACAGCTATCCTGCAGATGTTGCTACTGGAGAAACAGGGACCCCTAACTTCTGCATAGTTTAGAAATCACACCCTTACCATGAAGTGGTCCTGGAGAAGGTAAAGGTTCTTTAGAGCCTCAGTTTTGCCATCTCAACAAACTCTACAAAACTCTAATGTCACCATCTCACACTTCATACCTGTCCAAACTCTGAGCACCCACAAGAGGAGGCTGGCCATCAAGTTCCAAATTTTCAAGTTTAATGGTTCAGTCACACAGGCCTCCCATTGCACTTCACCTGCTCCCTTGCCCCCAACAGGGCAAACATGGTGCATACAGGGCAGCGTGACCTCTGCCACTCACTACATACCATCCTCTGCTCTAGAGAGGAAATGCTTTCCAGTGGCTGTGCAGGTGTCCTCTGCAAACTTTCGAGTCCTTGGAGGCCTGCTTCTATTTTCTTCTCACCCTCCAGCCTCCAAGGGCCAGGTAGGTGGAAAACAAACCCCCACCATCACCAACCACCCCAGACCATCTCTTCTAAGGAACGGAACTACCCAAATGCTACCTGTTTGGATGGTGTTCTTCAAGTTTGAAATTCCCTATAAGCCACAACAAAAACTTCCTTTAAGAAAGGAAAACCCTGGAAAAACAGAAATAGGTTCAAGACTGAGCCACACAGTGGGCACAGCCCCTCAAGGCCAGGGGTTCAGGCAGCAGCAACGTATAACGGGGCCTCCCCAGTCCCTAACCAACTACTGAAGTAGTTTTTGGTTTGGTTCTCTTCTTTCTCTACATAAGGAGATCAAAGAGAGATAGCATACAATAGTCTGTAACACACAACACAGTTTCTGTCCAAAATAATAATGGCTCATTAATGACTTTTGGCGTTTCCCAAGTCTTGCCTATTGGCTCCTATGTCCCAGGATCATCGTCTGGATTTGCAAGGCCAGGGACAGCAGAATGTGCCATCTACAGACAACAGCTTTTTCTGAACACTGTGGTCTGAGTCTCCCTCCCACATCCCTGGCAGGCAGGAAGCTCTCTGGGTGGGAGCTGAGGGCTCAAACCTGAGCTCAGTTGGTCTGAGGGTCTGTTCCAGGGTGTGCAGGGCTGGCCTGGGTGGGAAATCCATCCCTATTTGTTCCAATTTCATTAACCTCGTATAAGAAGCAGGTGAAAGCAATTTATGCAAATCCTTTTTCAATAGTCTGAGACATTTTACCTTTTGATAATAGGCAGACAGGCCCAGGAAAGAGCCACAGACAAGCAAGTTTTGAGGACCCAATTTAAAATTTGAGCTACCTTTCTTTCCTACCTCTTCAAAAGCCTTTCTGAGGATAAGAGTATAATCCCTTAGTTGGGTACAAATGTTTGAGATTTTGTGTTTTTAAAATCCAATTTGAATGAGTCTTGAACTTTAAAGCTATTTTGTCTTTTGAACCAAAAGGCACCCTGTGCCTCCATCCTGAAGAATGTAAGCACCTCCGTCCCCAGCCCTGAGCCTGGAAGGAGCAGATGCGTGGAGCACCATCCTGCAGCTTCAGAGCTGCCAGCTTCTTCCCAACAAAGGCCCTCTGGCTTCTGCCTGCCAGCCACAGAAGCCTCCCTTCCCAGAGCAACCCCATTCACAAGCACCTGGCAGCCAAGGCAGTAACTCAGGAAAGTCGATAGAGATGTTTCTGTGAATCTGGGTACACCACCGCATGTGGACCACAGGATTCCAGTGCTAGGTTGAGCGGCCCCACCCAGTACAGGGTGCCCCCTGCATACCAGTGGGTGCATGTAACCCTCCATGGTCCGCAGTTCCTGTAGCTAAGAGGGTGGCACTAGGCTAGTGCTGGGCTGGGTCAGTTATCATTGGTGAAGGAGGCAGAAGAGCTTCTGAGCACGGGAATGAACACCAGAGTTACCACCGCAAGGACTCCAGATTTGCAGGGTCAAGCACCCAACCCACAGGCTCACACTTGCTCATCAGAGACAATGTCCCATCTCTCAAGCCCTTTTCTTAGTAATTCAAAACCCAAATAAAATTTACCACCGGCCATTATGAGCTTGTCATGTTAAGTGGTTCAGCTACATTAAGTATGTGATGTTATATGGCCATCCTTACTGTCCATCTCTAGAACTTTCTTGACTTCCCAAACTAGCATTCTATGAGGACAGAATTAGCAGTTACTGTCCCATGAAACGGTTATTTCCCAGGCCCCTTCTAAGCTCTGATGCCCATCATTTTCTTTTTCTGTGAATGTGATCGTCCCAGGGACTTCCTGAAAGTGGGGTTGTACAGTATCCATTCTTTAGTGACCTAGCATAGCATCCTTAGGCCTACCCTGTTGCGGAAATGCATACGCATTTTAGGATGCAGATGGACTACATGTTGCTTATCCACCCATTTTAGGAGGGAGCCTTTCTTGGCTTCCCCCTTTAGCTGTTGGAAACTGTGCTTCTATAAATATATGTGCACTGACATCTATTGGGGTCCTTGTTTTCAGTTCCAGAAGGGGAGCCACTGAATCCTTTAGTGACTCACAATGACCTGAGGACCCTGGCTGCCATTTGCATTTCCATTAGTACCCAAGGCTCATTTTCCCACCTCTCTGCCAGCACTTGTTATGTTTTGATTTTCCTAGTTGCCAACCCAACAGTGAGAAGTGGGTTCTCCCTGCTGCTTGACTGACTAGTTTCCCGCATCAGCAATGCATTGTGTGCTTGCTGGTATGCATGAATCTCTCTCTCTCTCTCTCTCTCTCTCTCTCTCTCTCTCTCTCTCT
>JADRCD010098672.1:0-13190 GCA_019843815.1 Montemys delectorum | reverse complement strand
CACACACACACACACACACACACAGTTCAAGGGACACTCATAAGGACACTGCGTATGGGAGCTACAGACATCTATCTATGAGTCTCTGAAGCAGTGAGGTCACGAGGCAGGAGGACTGCAGCCTCTCCCAACAGCAGCTCTGTAGTTTACTCTGGTATATAAATTTCGAATTCAGTCAGTGGTCAGCCAGGTAGGGGTGGGGGAACGCATCAGTCTGCCAGCTCACAGGTGGCACTCCAGTGGTATCCTGAGCCCCGTGCAGCAGTCACTGAGCCTGCTCTACCCGGTCCCATCTGTGAACTTGGCTTTTCCTCTCCTGAGTTTATCCCCTCCCTCAGATTGACACAGCTTGGCTCCTTCACCACCCGTGCTTGTTCAGCTTGTGCAAGGTCCCTCCACAGACAGCCTCCTCCAGGCTGTGCCTCCCACCCTTGGTCTCTACAGGTCTATTCATCCATCTGTGTCTGCCTCCCTCAGACTGTGAGAGCCACAAAGCAGAAGCAGGATCCCTTGGGCTTCTGTTTCTTTAGAAAGCAAGGGCAGAGCCAGTTCTCCCCCTGTCCCCATGCTGGGGACAGAGGAGGCATTGACTTCTGATCTACTGCTTTCCCAGTTATTGAGGAAAGCTGCCAGTGTCAGGCAGGGAGAGTCAAAACCCTGGACTTTTGAGTGAAATCCTCAGCGGGACCCAGTCTGTTAAGGACTCAGGTTTTTCTATGACAAAATAGCGGAGGGTGGCCTTATAAGAAGACAGGGCTATTTTGGCTCATGGTCTCCTCACGGTCTTGAGGCAGGGGGACCTTACAGCAAGCTTCTCACAGATGGCAGATCATGAAGCAGAGGACCCCTGTAGGGGAGGGAAGTAGGGATGCACCATGCATGCCCCTTCTAAAGGCTCTACAAAGTCCCAAGACAGGGCCACCAGCTGGGGTCCAAATGTTCTAACGTATGAACTTGTGGGAAACATCTCCACACCCGAGCAAGCACCTGCCTCCCCTCTGTCACTTTAGAAGGTTCTTTTGACCTACAGTTCCAGCATTTGTCTGGAAAGGTCACTCCTGGGGAATTCTATTTCCAGCCATGAGCTGGAGGCCAAGGAGGCTTTATTTATGGCCTGCATTTTGATAGTGTTTGGGGGGTTGCTGCCTCCGGGCATTTGAGAAGGGCTGGCCTGAGGCAAGCCAAGCCTGGTTTCCCTCAGGTCCTCCAGGAGCCAAGCTTTAACTTGGCCGAGGTCTGATAAGCCTTCAGGGCTGCCTTCTCTCCTTTCAGGACTGGACCCAGACCAGTACACTCCTTGCTGGGCTGGCAACCCTTGGGGCCTCCCTCCAGAGAACACTGCACGCCGGGGGTGGGGTGGAGGGCGGGCCTTTCTTTCTCTACCCCCACTCCAGGTTGTGCAGTTCAAACTTGGGCCTCTAAGGACAAAACTCACATCCTGTGCTTGCTCCCACTTGGCAGCCAGGCCAGTCTGAGAGGCCACTTGGCGTCAGCTTGAGGAAGTCAGTCCCCAGGTATGTGTGAGAAAGTCGAGAGAGCTGGCTGCCTGGAGGGTCCACCGCTGCTGTCCAGGCCCCAGGGTAGAAACAGCTCAGGGTTCCAACACCCTAAGAGCAATAAGAACTGAGAGAAGGCATGGCTGTGGCTCTCAGTGAGCAAGAATGTCCTGGGGTTTCTATTGCTGTGATAGCATACCTTGACCAAAGGAAACTTAAAGAGGAAAGGGTTTAATTCTGCTCACACTCGCAGGTAACTGTCCATCACTGCATGGAGTCAGGACAGAAGCTAAAGGCAGGAACTTGGAGGCAGAAAGTTGGACAAAAGCCATGGAAGAGTACTGCTATTGTCTTGTTCCTGGTGGTTCACTTCACCTTCTTTCTTTCAGTCTACCATCCAGGACCACCCTGGATGGGCCTACGCACATCACTCATTAATCAAGAAACTGTTTCACAGACCAGTGGGGGGTGGAGGGCATCTTCTCACTTAAGGGCACCTCTTCCCAGATGACTCCAACCTGTATCAAGTTGACATAAAAACCAGCCAGGTCCCTGAGATCTCCAGCAGAGCAAAGGTAAGTCCCCAGGACTTGCAGAGTTTCCCAGCCTGCTCCTGGCCTCTCTATGGAGGGTCAAGGAGGCCAGGGTCAAGGTCGCACTTCTGGGCCGTTTCTTCCTCACAGGTGCTTGTGACATCCTTCGGAAGGGATTGGTGTGGAGGCAGGGGCGGAGTGAGATCCAGAGGCACACATGGATGGACATGTCTCGGTGGTTTCGAGTTGGCACTTTACTTCTCTTTGGTTCCTAATCCACTGGGACTAAGAAAGAACTTATTCCCAGTCCTCCGGTGGCAGGAAAGGCAAGCCGCCAGGCCTTTCTCCTTCTGCTAAACAAAGGAGCTTGCACATGGAGGGCTCCCAAGGAGACTGACTTAATCCCCAGCCCACTCTGGGCGGTTGTGACCTTGAGAATTGTGGGCCTTCTGGAGCTAGCTGGCTGGGATGTTCAGCTGAGTCACTGTAGGACCCAAATCTATGCATGCCCCTACCCCTGTTCCAGCTTGATGGCACCTCAACCCACACTCGAGTCTCCTCCTGTTCCTCAGATTCCTCCGTCCCTTTTAGTGTCCTATGCAGGGATCAGTGGGCTACAGCAAAAAGAGCTCCCCCTCCCCCAGCCAACAGTCAGAGCTGTTTATTCGGGTTGTAAGTCTTATGGAAGTGAGGAAAATAAATACCCTATCAATAATAAATGGAATGGAAAATAGAAGCAAACATGTCCTCAAGGTAGAGTCAGGGAGACAAGCCAGCCAATTTTCTTTCAATCACCCTCATGCCCCTTGATGGCAGAAGGACGGCAGTTCTGGAATGTTCCCCATCAGCTAGAGTCCCAGAACTACAGCCTGAAAACGTCTTGCGGGAAAATGCATAGCTGCCTGAGTTTATAAACTTTGTCTGGCTAAGAGAAAGTGAGCTGGAGATGGAACGATTCAAAACAAACACTAGCTGCTTGCCACTGCAGTTTTCCAAGTCCCTCAGGTCCGGGCTGCAGTTTTACAAACAATCTCCATGGCATGGTTTGAGACAGAGCTTTTTTTCTGTTGTTTTGGGTTTTTTTTGGAAGTGTTAGGGATAAATTCAGGCAATTATAGATCACCCAAATTCCACATGCCAACATGATAACCACTGCATAAAGTTTTTTTTTTTTAAAAAAAAAGATTTATTTATTTTATGTATCTGAGTACACAGTTGCTCTCTTCAGACACACCAGAAGAGGGCATCAGATCCCCTTACAGATGGCTGTGAGGCACCATGTGGTTGCTGGGAATTGAACTCAGCACCTCTGGAAGAGCAGTCAGTGCTCTTAACCGCTGAGCCATTTCTCTAGCCCTGTTAAGGTTTTTATGGTAGCTGAACAAAATCATATATCCAAATACATTGGTTGGTAGAAACATCAGAGACAGTTAAGGCAGTGTGGGAAAGCTTTGCTATATATAGGTCACAGATGCCATCTGACAACATTCCTAACTTGGGTTGGCAGAGTGAGAGGTCTGTACATTCCAAAGGATTTAGCCAATGGTCACTGTGCCGGCTAGCTCTGTACCAACTTGACACAAGCTAGAGTCATCCGAGAGAAGGAACCCTCAGTTAAGAAATGTCTCCATCGGATCCAGCTATAGGGCATTTTCTTATTCAGTGATTGCTGTAGGAAGGGCCAGTTCACTGTGTGTGGTGCCATTCCTGGGCTGGTGGTCCTGAGTTCTACAAGAAAGCAGGCTGAGCAATCCAAAAGGAATAAGCCAGTCAGCAGCACCCTCGATGGCCTGTGCCTCAGCTCCTGCGTCCAGGTTCCAGCCCGGCTTGAGTTCCTATTACGACTTCCTTTAGTGATGGACCATGAGGTGGAAGTATAAGCCAAATAAACCTTTCCATTCCAACTTGCTTTTGGTCACAGTGTTCCATCATATCAGTGACCCTGACTAGGACCATCACAAAAGTTGTTAGAGCATGTACAGAGGAGCACAAGTGACCATCAGGGACTAAGGATTCCTCAAGATGATTTGCCTCTAGAATGCCCACATCCCAACCTCTGCATCATTGAAGTTCTAATCAGCCAATCAGCTTTAGTAGGCGTGGCTTCTTCCTTTCCTTCACACCAGAAAGCCCATTATGGAAGAAAACACTCAAAGGCTGAGAATGGGTAGTGATTCTGGTGACCCTGTGCCTAGCTTCACGCTTGGGCAGGCTTAGTACTGTTTTCTAAAGTCTCTGGGCAGATAGCTCTCTTACAGAGGGATGTTATACATCACGTGTTAGGTGTGAGCACTGGGAGTGTTACACCATCACATGTCAAATGTGAGCACTGGGTATGTTACATCGTCACAGGTCAGGTATGAGCCCTGGGTATGTTACACCATCACAGATCCGGTGTGAGCCCTGGGTATGTTACACTGTCACAAGTCAGGTGTGAGCCCTGGGTATTAGGATGCCTCTGTTTATGCCCCTCCTGGAGTGCGTATAATGAGGTTGAACATCAGAGCTGCACCACCCACACAATCTTCCATCCCTGAAAGACAGCCCAGGAGGAGCTTTTCATGTGTCGGGAATGGTTCTAGACTCAAACTTACATTTTGGAGACTCATGGCTTTTTCAAAAGCTCATGTGCAAATGCTTCAGCATTGGTCAAGATGCACCCTCCAGACTGAAACTTGCGGAATTGGGGTTTTGTGTCCACTAGAGAGGTACACAGACCACAAACGTTGCTTAACCTGTTTACCGGATCATGATAAACAAGGAACCTGATTACCATGAAGTGCTTTTTACAATAAAACTACTCCAAAGGTGGGTGAACTCTAGAAATCATATTTTGTTTGGTCTGGGGATAAATATATTTTACAAGAAGGAACATGATATATGACTTAGGTGTGTAAGAACCTCATTCCTCCAGCCCAGCTCATGACTAAACACACGGCAACAAGCTTTGAGAAGTGCAAGGGGGAGGTGTGGACTGTCAGGAGTATCTGTCATTCCTGTCTGTTTCCTATAGGCAAGTTCAGACCAGTTCAGACCAGTTCTTTCCACTTGCTGGTTGACTTGAGACCTGAAGTCCTGCTGCACCCTTGAGCTAACATTGAAAGTCAGGATGTCATTCTCGGTCAGAGTGGAAACTGGGGCAGACTCTGTGGGACTGGTGTGGAGGCTCTTAAGACATCTAAAATGCACTCTCTGACCCAGGTACCCCACTCTGGGTTGACACACCATAGCATGCTCTACATCTGTGTATAAGGATTGCTCTAGTAACTAAGACATGGAAGAAGCCTTGGGGCTGGGAGATGGCTCAGCAACTGAGTAATGGCTGTGCAAGTGCGCAGATTGGAGTCTGGGGCCCCAGAACCCATGTAAATGTTGGGTGGGTGAGATAGCCCACCTGTAAGTCTACCCTCAGAAGACAGAGGTAGGGAATCACCAGAGCCACAAAGCTGGCTAGCAAGATTAACTATATCAATGAGCTCTGAGTTTGATTGAGAGACCCTGCCTCAATATATAAGGTAGAAGAGTGATAGAGGATGATTCCCAACATCAATCTCAGGCCTTCAGTGTGCACAGACACACACACATATACATACTCTCACAAACATATATACACACACACTCATACACACACATGCACACACATGTACATAGACAAACATACATGCACAAGCATACACACACACTCACATACACTTATACACACTTACATGCACATATATACATGCAAACATACACATTCACATGAACATACTATACACATGCATGCACATACATATACATACACATATATACACACTCACATGCACATACACATATATATATATACATATATGTATACACACATATGTGCACACATAAATATACATATGTACATCAACACCACACATACATGAAAAATAGAAAAATAAACTAGAGTCTAGAAAAAAAGAAAAGTAGAACACAGACTATTTGGGGATCAGGAAGAGGAGATAAGAGAAGGCTACAGGGAAGTGACTTTGACCAATATACACTACATACATGCTTAGAATGTCACAATGACTCTATCTTAGATGATTCCTACATATTAATAAAATATACAAAATAGCATTTTAGTAAAGTATGCATTTTAATAAGAACTAACTTTTCCACGCTATGTGAATATCTTATTGCACTAGTATTCATTCATTTATTGAGTATTTATTAAAGCTTTATTATTATTTTAAATTACATATCTGTGTATATGTCTATGCATATGCATGTGTATGTGTGTGCAGGCCTCCCTGGAGGCCAGAAGAAGGTGTTAGATGCCCTCAAGGTGGAGTTCTAGGTGCTTGTAAGCTGCCTGGCATGGGTGCTGAGAACCAAACGTGAGTCCTCTGTAAGAGCAGTAATCACTTGTAATGTTGTGTCTCTCCAGACCCTTAAGTGCATATATATCTACTGTGCACCTGGGGAAACACAAAAATGAACTCAAGGCCTGAACAACTGGGAGAGTTTACCACACATGTAGCTCTGGTTTGCCCCTATTGGCTGTAAAGGGACTATGAGAAAGTCAGGCACTCTAAGTTGTTAGGAGAGGTGTCCAAGCTTTTGACACTGCAATGTGATGCTGTAATTTACAAATGTATTGGGCCTCATCCAAGTCTATCCAGTCAAATTACCCACTTGAAGCATTTCAGTCCTGACGGCTTAAAGTGATTACCCAAATAATAAATAAGAGGAAATAGCAAAAAAAAAAAAACACATGCAGTGGGCAAGCTCGGTGTCAGAAAGTCAGAGTCTCTTCTTCCAGGATCCGATGAGTTCCAGCTGCAACTCTAGTGAGTGACAAAGTCCACAGATAATCTGGACCTGACATGGAAAGAGGCTATCAGTCCAAGACCAGCAACAATGTCATTTATAACAATGCCAGGCTTAGAGGGAGAAGTAGCTTTGAAAAGAAAAGAACCAGGGTTGGGGTTCAGTAAGCAAAGTCCTTGCTGTGCAATCATGGGGACCTGAGTTCAGATCTCCAGACACACTGTACTGGCTAATTTTGTGTGTCAACTTGACACAAGCTAGGGTCATCAGAGAAGAAGGAGCCTGCATTGAGGAAATGCCTCCATGAGATGCAGCTGTAAGGCATTTTCTCAATTAGTGAGCAAGAGGGAAGGGCCCAGCTCATCATGGGTGGTGCCATCCCTGGGCTGGTAGTTCTAAGTTCTATGAGAAAGCAAGCTGAACAAACCAGGAGGAGCAAAGCCAGTAAGCAGCCCCCTCCATGGCCTCTGCATCAGCTCCTGCCCCCAGGTTCCTACCCTGCTTCCTCCAAAGATGGGCTATGATCTGAAAGTGTAAGACAAATAAACCCTTTCCTCCCCAACTTGCTTTTTGTTCATGGGTTTTGTCTTAGCCATAGAAACCCTAACTGAAACACTCACATAAATGCTAGACACCAGAATACATCTGTAATTCCAGCACTCTAGTGGGAGACGGGGGTCAGAGACAAGAAAATCCCCCAAACACTTAGAGGCTGGCTAGCCTGGTATACTTAGCAATGAAGAAGCAACCTTGTCACAAGCAGAGGAAGGTGAACACCACCAGTGAGGTCATCCACTCACGTCCACAGACTCTGTGGCACAAGTGCACTCCTCTGCAACACATGTGTGCATGCACACACATGCTCACACACATATATGCTCACACACATATATATATACACACTCACATGCTCTTACGCACTCTTATACATGCACTCACATACTCTGACACACTCTTTTCCATACACTCACATGCTCACACACACACATGCTCACATGCTCATATACACACACTCACATGCTTACATGCACACACACTCACATGCTCATTCTCATACACACTTTTACACACATACTCACATACTCATTCTCATACACACTTTTACACACACACTCACATGCTCACACTCAAACACACACACATGCTCATTCTCATACACATGTTCAATATTCACATGTACACACAGGCACACACTCGTACACATGCTCACACGCTCTCACATATATGCTGTCATATACACATGTATGCATGCATGGGTACATACACACACACACACACACATTTTTTTCTTAAAGGAAAAAAGGATGAGAAATCAAGCCCATTTTTCTCTGTTAATTCTCAGGAATGAATTAACTGAGTGTGTGTGTGTGTGTGTGTGTGTGTGTGTGTGTGTGTATGTATTTAACTGTGTGTGTGAGCATGTGTTTGAACATGTGAGTTTATGAGTATGCGTTAGTGAGCTCATGAGTGTGTATGTAGGAGCATGCAAGTGTATGTGTATGAGCATGTGTGTGAGTATGTGTATGAGCATGAGTGTGTGTGTGCATGTGTGTTAGTGAGCCTATCAGAGTGTATGTGTGTGTGTATGTGTGTGTGTGTGTGTGTGTGAGTTCACAGATGGAGTCATTTATTAAATATAAAACCGACTCCAGTAAAACAGGATGAGGATGGGGAGGAAAAGAATAATAATGACTGAAAAGGTATGGGGGAGACTCGGAGGAGGATTAGTGAAGAAAAAGAAGCCTACAGGGAGGGACTGACAGGCGGAAAGCAGGCGGCGACCAAAGCTTCCCAGCAACACAGCCCCAGGAAATCCTATTAGACTTCAAACATGAGATTATTGTACTTTCATTTCTCCACAATATGCAAATGACTCCATTTAGCTGCTGAACATGCTGTTATTGAATTCTGAGAAATCCCCTTCATGAGATGTAATATTTTTGTGACAATATTGTCAGCGACGCCAGATTGCTTTTCTATTGCGGGTAAGCTTTTATCAGAGTCTGGTCTATGTCATCCACTCCCAGATCCAGAGTGATGGCTTTTATGTAATTTTTTTTGTGTGTGTATAAGCAAGAAATAATAACAGGCTTGGAAATGTGAGAAATGTATTAACCTTCCCATTATTTTTTTTAATGCCCAAGAGAATGAGAGGGTGGGCCACCGTAAAGGATGTAATTATTTTTCACGATGAGGTTTTATTTATGTTAATAAACCTGCTGGCCTACAGTGCTTGTTACCAGCTGGATGGGTTAGTCGGGTTCCTTACGTCATACTCTTTCTTTCCAGAAGCTTTCTGCATAATGTATGGAAACTTTAAAACCCTATAGACACAGAGTACTGGATCACAAGCTGTCAGACACAGCAGCTCCTCAGGGTTGCTCACTCCTGTTAGTTTGGACTTGGAATGCTCAGGTGACCCTCACCTTTCTGAGTTTGGACAACTTCTCTGAAAAAGAGAACTCCCGTCCACTAGCATGAACCCATGAAGAAATGGGGGACTTGGGGAGCAAGGATTGTTCTGTAAGATGCATGAGTCACAATAAAACGCGCCTACAGGATCACAGCCACGGAAAAGGTAAGTGGCCAGCCACTTGAACCCCGACAGTAACTATGTGGTCAGCATCAGAAGTGATTTTTTTGAGAAACCATGGCTTTGCTGAGGGATCTAGTCATCGATAGGTAGTGGAAGTCATATGGTTAATTTTACATGTCAGATATTTGGAGAGTCAGGGTCCATTGACAGAAAGACTGGAGATTCCTTCCCACAAGCACCACATGTACAAAACACGGCATACATGAGAAAAGTGTGTGCTGTACAAGTGGAAGAGACAAGTGGGAGCTATGCTGTTGACCCAGAAAGACCATCATGGCCCTGGGTGGGGATTTTAAGCCTCAGATCCATCCTAGATCTCCAGCTCCTGTTCTCTGTTCCTATCACCTGTTGTGTGCCCCTGAGACAATTTTTTGTCCTGGGACCATGACTGAGAAAGCTCCGCGCTGCCCTGCAATCTCTGCTCCATGCCTGTCACACAGTACTGATACAGCCCCAGGACTGGTACAACGGAAGCCTCTGAGGAAACACTGTATCAGCTTAGCTGTGTAACAAACACCTCCGAAGGTAGAGCCTTACCATGTAATGGTTATCCCTGGGTCTGCGGTCCTGTGATTAGTTAACAGCTGTTCTGTTGTCCCTTGAGGCATTTGTTCCGATGCCTCATAGAAAGTGTCAGATGTCCTTGGGAGACAGGTGAAACCTCAGGATATAAGCTTCTCCACACATTTGTACATCATTCTGGTGTTGGTCATGTGACTGCAGAAAGGGTCCCAGCAGCCAGTGAAGGATACCATCGTGTGTGGCAGGCACTGTCTGAACCTCTGTTACAATCAGTCACTTTGCTTGGGTCTGTTTAGCAACTCCAGCCACATTGCCCCAACTGAGGGCTGGAAAGAGTCCTGCCACATCTTGGCAGGGGCAGCAGCAAGAAGCATTTAGATCAAGATTGGAGGTTTGTGGTCTGTGGTCTGTGGCATAGTTCTACCTGTCCCAGAAGACAGCCAATGGTGAAAAGGTGGCCAGGCGTGCAAGCCATCCCTTTGGGAAAAGTGTTAGAGGAAGCAATAGAAACGGGTGAAGATCGCAGTGGGCAGTGGAGCCCAGTAAGAAGTGTATTGTTTCTGTGGTTGGAGAGATATTCAGCAGCTCACTACTGCTCTATCAGATCCCAGTGCCCACATCAGGTGGTTCACAAACACCTGTAACTTCAGTTCCAAGGAATCTGACACCTTTTTCTAGTTAATGTGGGAACCTGCACTCGCATATGTGCACACACACACACACACATACACACACACACACATACACACACCCCACCTGCACCCAAACACACACACACATACCACCCCCACCCACCGCCTAGCACACACACACCTACTCCACACATCCACCCCACCTGTC
Source organism: Montemys delectorum (assembly GCA_019843815.1). NCBI lineage: Eukaryota > Metazoa > Chordata > Mammalia > Rodentia > Muridae > Montemys > Montemys delectorum. Next base: position 2,424 of record JADRCD010098672.1, on the reverse strand, counting down.
CCCCAACACACACATACCTACCCCCACACCACACACCCCTACCTGCCCCCCAACACACACACACCTATCCCCACACCACACACACACACACACACTCCACCTGCCTCCCAACACACACCTACCCACACACACACACACACACACACACACCACCCCCGCCTGTCCCCCAACATACACACACCTAACTGTCCTCCCCCCACCCTCCGCACACTTGCTGCTTATACTAAGGTTAAAAGAGGAATCCAGGCACTGGCTACTCTTCCAGGGGACCCAGGTTCAATTCCCACCACCCACACAGCAGCTAATAACCAACTGTAACTCCATTTCCAGGAGATCCTGGCAGATGCCACGCAGGATAAGCTGTCTACAGTGGGCAGGTGAGCTTCCTGGAGATGGACCACTGTTTTGCACAGCTGTGACTGTTGTACCTTGGAGAGGTACAGCCCCAGGGGCTTTGTCCCAGGATTGCTTCTTGCCACTGATGCGGTTTTTCATATTCGTCCTTACTATATTTCTCATTTATCTGACAACTGGTGCGATTGGGCAGGGGGAGACCTCACTGCCTAGAGCCTGCTGTGATTACTTCTCTGGCAGATCAACATGAAGAGAAGCTTTCATGAGGTAATGTTGTTTGGATAAATGAATGCTTTTCAAGAATTCCTGATTTGATTTATATACTTTTAGGAAGTTAGAGTAGTTGACAGAAAGCTTAAGAAGATGGTTTAAGTTATTTTACCAGAAAGTTAGAATCAAGAATATAATGTACTCCCTCTTTGTAGCACAGTGAGGTCTGCAGAGGTTAAAAATGGAGCACAGTGAGCTCTCATGTGTTGCAAGCATGTAATTGTTCTGGGACAAGTTAATGATCAAAGAAAACACTTCATTCTAGGTTGAGTCTGAGTTCCTGGATCTTGTGATCTAGGGATGTAGCCACAAGTGCAGGTCTCCGTGTGCACCATAAAAAGGCAGGGTTATGAACAAAGAGTAAATAATTCTATTATGAGTATAAGAACAGGGAAAGATGACCAGCCAGTTTAGTCAAACAATACTTCAACAATAAGACGTAAGATAGATGATGTCTTTCTTGGTAAATACAAATTGTAGGGGGAAACTTGCTGCTATAGACTGGCTTGCTTAAACTTCATTAATCAATGACAAAAGAATTATTGCTATGGGGTTACAATGAACTTGTGGAGAGAAACATAGATGGGAAATGTTTAGTTAGGTAAGAGTTTCAAAAGAAAAATACATGATCAATAATTCTGTTGTAACTTCCTTTTGTGTAATGATTTTAATCTGTTTTTGAGGAATATGTTTTATAGTGATCGTTTTTTTGGAGAATATGTAATTTGTGGCTATGAGATAATCTTTTTCTTACACAGAGAACTGGTTTAGGATGTATAAAAGGCTAAGATAAAAAAAAGTAAGTTGTTGGAGCTTGCCAACGTGTGTGTGTGTGTGTGTGTGTGTGTGTGTGTGTGTGTGTGTGATTCTCCCCACCTTTTTTCCCTTCTTGCTGGCTCCCAAAGAGTTTAAAGAGTTCAGAGAGTAGAGTCTCTCTCCAGTCACAGGAGATGTCTGCCCCAATGAATCAAGTTTTATTCCCTCAGAGAAAAGTCGGCTGAGTGATCGACTCTACTCGGCTCCTCGGCTTCCCCTGCCTTGTGGAAGCTGGCTAGCTTCCACAAGGTCTGGCGCCCACTTCAGGCTTCCATAGGTGCTGCATGTATGCGATGCGCACACTCACCCACAAAACACAAAACAAACTGGACGTGGTGGCGCACACCTTTAATCCCAGCACATGGGAGGCAGAGGCAGGCACATTTCTGAGTTCGAGGCCAGCCTGGTCTACAGAGTGAGTTCCAGGACAGCCAGGGCTATACAGAGAAACCCTGTCTCGGAAAACCAAAACCAAACCAAAACAAAAACCCACCCCACATAAAACAAAACAAAAACAAAAATGAATCGAAACAATTTCTAAGGAAAGCTGAAGTACTGAGAGACCCAAGAAGGATCCGAGTCCATGCAGAGATTTCCTCAGCTGGAGACATCTTGACTTTCAGATGTCACCCATCTGTTAGGTAGAGGGTAGGTGTGTGAGCTTATCAAACGGTTTGAGCGGCCAGAATAAAACTCCCAACCTCAATCTTTCTCATTCATGGCTGACTCCGAAGGAAAGGGTGGAATGTAGGGTTTCCCAAAGCTACTTCATTCCCCATTGGGCATCGCTTGAGAATGGTTTCTGACAGTCAGCCATCTAAGGAGATTTATGGGTTTTCCAAGTTCATTCCATTCCAAGTCCACCAAATATCAACTCTTTGTATGCAACAGCTACTCAGAACTGCTAGGGCAGGGGCGGGGTGGGATGGGGCAGGGTGAGGTGGGGTGGGATGGGTGAGAGGGTGGGGTGGGAGGGTGAGAGGG
>JADRCD010098664.1:0-15634 GCA_019843815.1 Montemys delectorum | reverse complement strand
GAGAGAGAGAGAGAGAGAGAGAGAGAGAGAGAGAGAGAGAGAGAGAGAGAGATTTAGATAAAGAACCAAATAGAAACCCTAGAAATGAAGATTTCAATGAGTCAAACTAAAACAAAAACTGTTTGGTGGCTGGCCTTAGCCCATTAAAAAGAGGTAAAAAGAGGGCAAGAATAAAAGAGAAAAGAGGTGTGACAAAAAAGAAAGAAACAAAGAAAACTGATCTTCAATAGAACACCCAAAGGCTTAAAGAGACCAGTCAACAGACAAGTATAAGAACTGCTGGAATGGCCTAAAAAGAAGATAAACACTGGGAGGAAAGGCTCTGAGATATGTTGGTTGTGATAGCAGCAAGGTCTTTTCTAAGCCAGAGAAGGATGATGCAGTCAGAGCATAAAATTCAACAGAATCTTGAGAGCTTTGTGAGAAACTATGAAACTCAAGACCAAATAGAATCCCTCCAGAAAAACAAGAACAGAAGGAAATGGGGGCCACCAAACAAGCTTGAGCATCAATGCCTGTGGGAGTCTATAGCCAGAAGGGAGAGGCAGGGAACCTATGTAGTGAAAGCATAAATCTCACCATGCAGCCAGCTACACAAAGAAGACATTGTTAAAAGTAAGACAGTATAGTGTTGTGGCTTGAATGGGAATGTCCTCTTTAGGCTCATATACTTGAGTGCTTTGCCATCAGAGAGTAAAACTGCTTGGGAAGGATAAAGAGGTGTGGCTTTGTTGGAGAAAGTATGTCACTGGAGGTAGGTGTCTAGGATTCAAAAGTTCACACCAAGCCCAATGTCTCTGTCTCTGTCTCTTATCTCTTCTTCCTCTTCTTCCTCTTCTTCTTCTTCTTCTTCTTCTTCTTCTTCTTCTTCTTCTTCTTCTTCTTCTTCTTCTTCTTCTTCTTCTTCTTCTTCTTCTTCTTCTCCCCCTCCTCCTCCTCCTCCTTATTCTTCTTCTTCTTCTCCTCCTCCTTCTCCTCTCTCTCTCTCTCTCTCTCTCTCTCTCTCTCTCTCTCTCTCTCTCTCTCTCTCTCTCTCTCCCTCTCTCTCTCTCTCTCTCTCCCTCTCTCTCTCCTGTTTTGGGAAATATTAAAAAAGAACCAGTATGTTTCTGCACTTGTGCCACCAACTCTCTGCTCTGGAAACCTGGCTGGCCAAGCACTGGTGGGCAATGGCCTACCTTTTTTATCTCATGAAGATTCTCTGACTCAGAGCTCCAAAATCTCTCCACCCAGCTCACTAAATTCCCACTGGCAGATTGCTACCACACCACCACCATGCTTCAAATCCCCCATGGCCTTTGTGGTGCACATCTGGCAAACCCACGCTTTGCCACTGTACACCATATGAAGGAAAATACCACACAAACTTAGTTCATAAACAATGGTAACTCAATCACTAGGTGCAACAACTAAACTCCTTGTAAGCCTTATTAAATCTAAATCCTCCAGTGGCAAATCCTGATGAATCTGCCATCGAAACCAGGAGACACTCATTGCTTCATCTTGTCTTCACACTACCCCCATCCACAAGCATCTCACTATCTCCTGCTTCCTCTCTTCCTCTGTCCAACCTAGAAGTCCTTCCTACTTGCCCAGTGAGGAAACCCCCCAATCAAATACTTTGTTTTATGAGTTGCCTTGGTCATAGTGTCTCTATACAGTAATGGAACAGTGACTAAAACACATAGTAAGCCATTAAATGAAATGGAATACATAAGATGACCAAAAAGGGGGAAAAAAGAACAAAGAAATGACAATAAAATGACAGGATGAGATTCAAAATAAATAGAATAAATTCTCCAATTAAATAATACAGACTACATTACTGAGTTACTAAACTTGGCCTCACAATGCACTGCCTACCTACAAGATACCTGCCTCACCAATAAAAATGCACACCAGCTAGAAACATTGTTCTGATTGACAGGAACCCCGAGGTAACCAGGAACTGCTGTAATTATATGGAAAAATGGGAGACAAGACTTCGGAAGAAACAAGCTTTCCTCTAGAAGCCAAGGCATTAGTTAAACACGAGGATTCAAATCAAAGTATCTATGCTCCACACAGTGGTGTAGGAAGTTTACAAAATCAACACTATTAGGCTAAAGGGAGAAATGGACTCTTAACACTACCATGGTGTGCTTTGCATTACCCACTGTCACCAACAGACAGATCATCCAACTGGAAATCAATAAGGAAATATCAGCATTAAACTGTACCACAGACTCATCAGACACTAAGCAAACAATCTGTGTACCCATCGGGAGATGCTTCTCTCAAGAGAGTCTTATGCTAGGCCACACATCTTAACAAATTTTAACACTTGAAATCATGGTTTTGATGTTTTTCTCATCACCATGAAATAAAATGAGAAAGTCAACACTGATGCGGTTTATGCATCACATGACTCTCAGGATGACAACAAAAACAACAATGCACCTCAAATAAATCACACCTGGGACAAATCAGGGGACACTCGAAATGTTCTCAGAACAAGAAGGAGGAAAGGGAAACAAAACACACTGAGGTTGTGGGTGCAGAAGCAGGAGAGCTGAGGGACAGTTTCCTGTGTCTGTATTGTAAGCGGTCCACGCGAGCAGCTTGCCGACTCATTTCAGGGAACTAGAAATGCAAGAACCAAACTCCGAATCAGCAGAAGGGGAGACAGTTTGGCAGAATGGAGCTGAACTGCTCAACATTCTGGAAAAGAGTAACGAGACAGAGTCCACGTCCTTAGAAAGGTAAAGAAAATGGACAAGCTCCTAGCTTGGCCAATGAAGACTGAAAGGGGAAACCCAAATGAATGAAACTAAAGACTGGAGACCCAGTCACAGAAACACCAATGCTGTGATGGTCATTACAGCATGTGTTTGCTAACCAGTGAGAAAAACCTGGCTGAAGGTGGGTGAAGCGCTCGCCACACAGGCACATGGTTCTGAGTCCAGTGCTGAGAGCAGCCACGATGGTGTGCATTCATAACCAGCTGCGGACAGGTGGAGACAAGCTGATCCCTGAGCCTCACACCCAGCTTCTTGGTGAGGACCAGGCCAGTGGAATACTATGATTCAAAATTAATTAATTATTTTAAAGGTGGCCCTTACCTAAGGCTGTGCTCTGCCTTCCAATGCGCGCGTGTACACACACACACACACACACACACACACACACACACACACACATACACACACGTGAAGACAGCCACAAATGCTCACCCATATAATCTACATATGCACATACACATGAATTAGAAATTTTGAAAGAAATGAATAAATTTTAGAACATGTATGACCTACCAAATCTCCAGGACACAAAGGTATGAATAGATCAGCAATAGGTAACTTCTTATTGAATAAATGAGGAAAAACTTCCCTGGAATTGAGGAGTTCCAGACGACTCTTTAAATTCTGGAAATAAACAACACTAAACCCTTCAAGACCTGATGACACTTCTTCTCTGTCAGGCTGTATCATTGTACTGAGAGTAAAGGAAATTTATCCAAAATATTCTGGGATGGCCATACTACCCCAGCCAAGTCCAGACTAGGACACAAGGGTCACATGGTGAGCTCAGATGCAAATGTTCTCAGTGGAAGACTAGCAAATAGCAGGCTCGGTGTAACCTTAACTTAGAAGGCAGAGGCTGGCAGAGCTCTGTGAGTTTAAGGGCAGCATGGTCTACAAGTTGAGTTCCAAGACACCAGGGCTACACAGTAAAACCCACTCTACAAAACAAATCAACACTCAAAACCAAAACCAAGAAAGCTGAAGAGATGGCTCCACAGTTAAGAGCACTTGTTGCTCTTGCAAGGGACCAGGGTTCAGGTCCTAGTACCCACATGGCAGCTCACAAGCATCTTTTACTCCAGACCCAGGAGAACCAGTGCCCACTCCTGGCCTCTTTGGGCACTGGGCATGTACTTGGCATGCACGTATACATGCAGGCAAACACACAAATGAATACAATAAAAATGAATCTTTAAAACACCATAAAAAGACCAGACAATCACAACAAAAGAGTGTGACAAACAGAACCCCCTGGTTTTGCCCTGCTGCCTGCCTGTCCCCTATCTGCTGTTCTTGGTTAATCTTAAATCTTTTGTGTCTCTCAGCATTTGAACAGAACATTTAGGTATTTCCATCTTCTCTTGCATGTGTTCTGGGTTTTATTCTAGAGTTTTCAACATCCACAGTAAATAGTGAGACTTCACTTCCAAACAGCACTATGATTTTCTCCTGACAGCAAGGTCCTTTACATCAAAACCTTCCTAGGCCTTCTGTTCTTTCTTTTGCTTTATGATGTCAGCCATTTCCTATATCAATTTTAATTACACACATAAGTATATCTACAGCATGCTTATATAAGTCAAAAATGTCATCTCTTTCACTATTTTGTATAAACATGTATAATAGATAAGAATAAAAATGGTGAGTATTTATATTACCTTCATGCAACCTACATTTTTGTCCTGTGCAGGTGCACATGTGTGCAGTGCCTGAGGAGGCCAGAAGAGGGCATCAGATCCCCTGGAGCCGGGGTCACAGTGGTTAATGAGTCACCACATAGGAGTTGGGATCTAAATGCCAGTCCTCATGAAAAGCAGGAGTTGCTCTTAACCATCATTGCAGTCCAGCATCTGTATTTCTGACCCACATCTTTTTTCTCTTCTCTAATGGATTTTTTTTAATAATGTTTCCAATGTATTCTTGGAACATTTCATAATGCATATAATGTATTTTGATGTAACTCACTCTCCTTGTTTCTTCCCTTCAACACCTAGCCCTTTCTCAGACGGACCAACCTGTCTCCTGATAAATTCCATGTCCTCTTTTTATGTTAATTAATCACCTCTCAGGACCACTTAGTGCTGAGCTTGAGCTGTTTAGGTTTTCTCTGTGACTATGTATTGCAATGCTAAATGCCATACCCTAAGGTCTAGGCCTAGGAGGGACTTGTCATGTTTATGAGCTTTTGTTGTACAAACCTTGCTCCATGTTTTTAAATGATTGGTTAAATAAAATCGACTAGAGCCAGTTACTGGAGGGATTAGAAGTAGGTAGGTTTTGAGTTATCTGGTTGGGGGTGGAGAAGAGAGAGGAGGAGAAGAAGCAGGAAGAATGAGAGGAGACGAGGAAGCTGCCTGAGGGGAGATGAACCATGAGCACGTGGCTAGGAGAAACAGCAAGCATCTGAGGTACACTGCTGGGGAGGTAACCAGGCCAGCAGTTAGAAGAGTAGGTTAAGGATTAAACCCCCAGTAATTGTTAAAGCCAAATCAAATAACCATAGTATGAGTCTCATTTTTTTGTAAGCTCTTTGGGGATAAGCTTAAAGTGGTTGTACTACAATGGGTAAGGACATGGGACCATCCAGTGGGACAAGGAGAGTCTCAGAGAAATGGCTCTCCCTCCCTCCCTCGGCAGCCATCGCCTGCTGATAACTCCACATCTAGGGATGGCTCTCTCAGTAACTTAGTCCATACTTTTGGTTGCTGGGTTACTAGAAACAACCTTGCAGGGGTTTGTGGGTTTGATTGTTACAATTTTTATTTCCTTGTTTCTAGTCATTAGGAGGGAAAGTCTAAATGGCCAATTTGCTTTTGTTTCTTCTTTTCTACCATGTTTGTAAGATGCTAGAGAACACTCTCTTTCGTGCTCTGTCATGTGAAGCATTGTTATCTCCTCCAGCTTATTGCTGGAGGCTTTCCCCCTTATCTTTGGATTTCTAAAATAGGATTGTTTCTTATGTAAGCCCAGGGTTTCCTTTCACTCTCCCAACTGACACCGCCCTCCCAGACCCCAGGATCTGAACTTTGCTGCCTGATTGAACTTGCTTTAAGTATTTCTATTCCTTCAGGTTCCTTTTTCTCTTCTGATATTCCTGCTATGAGAAAACTGCACACTTCACAGTGAGCCACACTTCTGGGATATTCTGCTTTCTTTCAAGATAGTGGAACCTAAACCAGTTCTACTCTGATTTGGATGTGTTTATTTACTCAGACACTTGGTAGCGTTTCTGTCCCTCTCATGTCTGTCAAGGAGAGAGTCAGATGTGCTCATGATTGCTTGAGCACTTTGCCATCTACTGCTGCCTTCTGCTTCTTGGCATTTCTATCATTGTTCACATCCTCTGATCACTTCACCTACCATCCATGAGCTCTTTCACAGGCCTCAGAATCTGCACTTGCCCCATATGATCATTTTAGGACAGGCAGACAGACACACACACAATCTTATACATATACTTACACACACACAACTGTCTCACACACATATATATCTATGCTCCCATACACACATCCTTTCATACATACAAATTCGCAGATACACACACTCTCACACAATACTCACACACACTCTCATACACTCACAGTCACACCATTCATACACAGACACACACACACACATGTATGCATGCACTCGCACATACCTTGACACATCATAGCAAGTAAATGATGTATAGAATGACATGTAGTGATATGCTTCCAAGATGGGACAGTGAGGAGATCTACATCAGTAATCAAGCCTCTCTCTCAGGAGACTGTAGCACCTCACTCCCTTCATGTCTGTCCCTTGGGTGCTTGATATTCTGGCTGTCAGCACAGAAGACTACATTTTGGGCAGCTGTGACAGCAGAATCCCACATCTGAATGTCCCAAGGTCCCAAAGACCTGAAGATCCCAAATGAAGATCATGTCTGACTTGGTTCCCACAGAGGACTCACCCCTAGCTTTGCTGACAGCTGCTGTCTTCCCCTGTTCTTGATATACACTGATGTGGAGAGATCAGAGGAGAGGGAAAGAGAGAGAAATGGAGACAAGGAGAAGAAGAAAGAGAGAGAGATGGGGAGAGTGAGGAGAAGGAGACATCGAGAGGGAGAGGAGTATTTGATTCAGTCTGATGCTGTAACTTCATATGATCCTAAGTTCTCCTGATACTTGAATCTTCAAAGTGACCCATTCAACATCTGATTGTCTAATTAAATGCCTAACTAATTTTGGACTGGTGGATGGAATCCAAACCTTGGCCATGCTAGGATAACACTCTACCCTAGCACTCTTTATTTTTAGTCTCACTATGGAGCCCAGGCTAGCCTGGAACGCATCATCTTCCTACCTCAGCTTCCCACGGGCTGGGCTTGCAGGTATGCAATCACTCCTGGAGACACATGAATTTTGAGGGATCACAGTTCAGCCTAGAGATGCCAGTCGGAGTGCCCTGCCAGTTAGAGCCATTCTGTCCCCAAGAATTCAATACGTCATCACTTACAAGGACTGGCTATTCTACATATCTAGCATGCTATTAGCCTACTCAATAAAATTTAAAAATTCTACTACTCTTGGGTCTTTGGATATGTGGTTCCCACTGGCCACCATCTTCATATTTAAATTGTAATAGTGGCTAAGCTAAATCATTTTATTTAATCCTTTAGAAGTTATGGAATCCAGATGCCCACTCATTTTCTAGGCAAGGCTATTGACACTCAGGAAGAGACTCCAGGTCCTCCGTGCTCCGAGAGTTCTGGGGTCTGTCTGCCTCTGCAGTCAGTGCCCTTGGTGACTCCCCACCACACTCTGGTTACTTTTCTCCAGATAGTAAAATCAACGACCACTCTATGCACTATTTATTGATAAGGTAATCAACACAATCCATTGTGGCGAGAATTCACTGCAGAGCGCTGGTCTCCAGATGGACCGCTGATTTCTGTGAGGATGAACAGCAGAGGTGAAGCAGAGTGAGAGCATTTTCTGTGCTATCATATGTGAACACCTCAGAGAGCTGAGAAGGATGTAGTTCCCCCCATTCTTTAAAGTCTAAGTTATCACACATTCCTAACACTCATAGACATATATGCAAACATTCTTCAAGCCATCTTCATTTGAGCCAGGTTGTTTGGTTTTCTACTTCTAACTTGGTTTAAGGCCTCTAAAATGAGTTAACAGAAATACAAAGTAATAGTTAGCATATGGCATAATAACTCTGAAATCTCATACAGTGGGCCTTCCCCTCCTTAGCCTGAAATGCCAAGCAAGCTTTGAAAGCATATTTTCCCCTGAAGGCACATGGTGGCAGGTTTGTCCCTAAGAATGCAATCCCTTTGTTACATTTTCTCCTTTGCAAGTCTAGCAGAAGCAGACAGTCACCCTGAACGGCATCTCCCTTTTCCTCTTGCTTCTCTGGTCCCTGTGTCTTGTAGGCCTGGTAAGTGCTCTCCAGTTTCATTCTGAACAGCAGGCCTTTGGGTAAAGGGTAATGGCTGGACACACAGGATATGGAAGAAACTTGCCTCTCTTCCCTTTCTTGGCAGAGCAGCCCAACCTCAGTGCCTACTTGGGCATGTGGCTCCTGCCCTGTGACCTTGTGACCCTTTTGAATTACATCTCCATGGATACATGCAGAGAACAGCTGGGCATCTGATTTCTCTCTCCATGGCTCCTATTTAAGGCAGAAATCGGTAAATGCCCAGCATTTTACCTCATAGATAAGAGGTTAACATTTATCTAAGCCCCCAGGTCCTACTTTCTCACAGAACATCTGGAAAAGGTCCCTTCCCCAAAGCTCATAACCATTGTAGCAAGTGCCCATTTAGTACCTGGTAGCCACTTCCTTCTCTTTGACACTTTTCTGAGTCACCATGAAAAAGAACCTTGGCCCTGTCAGTGAGAAATCTTCTAGAGTATGTTAATTAGAGTGGAGAGACCCACCCTAAATGAGCAGCATCACCCATGGGCTGTTATCCTGGACTGAACAAAAAGTGAGCTGAGTGCCAGAGCTCACTCTCTGCATCCTCACTGCACCTGCGATGTGAGCAGCTAGCTGCTATGGCTTCTTTGCCATGGCAGACTGTATGCCTTGAACTGTATAATGGAATAATCTGTCCTTCTTTAATTTGCTTTTTGTCATGTATTTATCACATCAACCAGAACTATTATGACTGTACAATAGTTAATAGTCTTGACTTTTAAGATAAATACAATGATCTCCCACAATATAGAGCAATTTTATATCAATATCCTATCTAGAATTAAATTTGCATATGATAAACATAAATCTATGATCTGCTTGGTTGAAATTGGTTTGTGTCATCTTTTTCTTTACTTATGAACACATTCAGAACATTTTAGCACGAGCATGCGATACTTTTTAAAAATCAATTTAATATGCTTGAGATTATTGAGTTTTCTAGCTTCCTGGTTTGGGGCAGAGTTTGATGCAATCCTTCAGTCGGAGGTCAGGTTGGGTGCCTAAAAACCAGTTGAGACAGTCTTGACACCAGAGCAAGGGGTAAGCACACAAGCCTGACTCCATTTGTTATGTCTCTAATCTCTCCCACTGAGGCAAGCTTTCTGGTGTCAAGTTTATTACACTGAAAATTTGAGTACCTTTTTACTGTAATTTAAAAAGCATTCAGCCATATTATAAGAATGTGCACTTCAGAGAAACTCCGCCAGCACAGTGGTCTGTCCTGGCTGGTGCCCTGAGCAGACCTTGGGAACAAATTCCACACAACACCCAGAGGAAGCTCCAGTCCCAGGTGCTCTAACAAGCCCAGGATCAGAGGATCAGAGGTGAGAAGGACACAATATCTGTCCCAACATTGGGAGTAACTGGGACCAGCTGGACCCAGGCACACAGGAGTAACTCAGGTTACTCCACCAGCCCAGTAACACTGGTTCCTTCCAGTCTTTCTGCACTGGTGCTCTGAGCAGACCTTGGGTACAAATTTTGCAGCCAGTACCACAACACCCAGAGGAAGCTCCACTCCTGGATGCTCTAATGGCTCCAGGATCCCAGGATCCCAGAATCACAAGATCACAGAGACAGCTTGACTCTGAGGAGTTCTGACACAACCCAGATCACAGGAAGGACAGGCCCCCATCAGATTTAGCCAGGGCAGGTAGCATTAGAGATAGCCAGATGGCTGGAGGCATAAGCAATAAAACCAAGCATAAGAACATAAGCAACAGAAACCAAGGTCACTTGGCATCATCAGAACCCAATTCTCCCACCATAGCAAGTCCAGGACACACCATCACACCAGAAAAGCAAGATTCAGATCCAAAAACCAAGTTTCACAATGATGATACAAGATTTTAAGAACATCATAAATAACTCCCTCAAAGAAATACAGGAGAACACAGGTAAACAGCTAGTAACCCTTAAAGATGAAACAGAAAAATCCCTTAAAGAACTACAGGAAAACACAATCAAACAGGTGAAAGAAATGAACAAAACCATCCAGAATCTAAAAATGGAAATAGAAACAATATAGAAATCACAAAGGGAGACAACCCTAGAGATAGAAAACCTAGGAAAAAGATCAGGAGTCATAGATGCAAGCATCACCAACAGCATACAAGAGATAGAAGAGAGAATCTCAGGGGTAGAAGACACCATAGAAAACATTGGCAAAACAGTCAAAGAAAATGCAAAAAAGCAAAAAGCTCCTAACCCAAAACATCCATGAAATCCAGGACTCAATGAGAAGACCAAACTAAGGATAATAGGTATAGAAGAGAGTGAAGACTCCCAACTTAAAGGGCCAATAATTATCTTCAGCAAAATTATAGAAGAAAACTTCCCTAACCTAAAGAAAGAAATGCCCATGAACATACAAGAAGCCTATAGAACTCCAAATAGACTGGGCCAGAAAAGAAATTCTTCCCATTACATAATAAACACGAAATGCACTAAACAAAGAAGGAATTTTAAAAGCAGTGAGGGAAAGGGTCAAGTAACATATAAAAGCAGGCCTATCAGAATTACACCAGACTTCTCACCAGAGACTATGAAAGCTAGAAGATCTTGGGCAGATGTCATACAGACCCTACCAAGAACACAATTGTTAGCCCAGGCTACTATACCCAGCAAAACCCTCAATTACTATATATGGAGAAAAGAAGATAGTCCATGACAAAACAAAATTTACACAATATTTTTCCACAAATCCAGCCCTACAAAGGATAATAGATGAAAAACACCAACATAAGGAGTAAAACTATACTCGAGAAGAAGCAAGAAAGTAATCTTTCAACAAACCCACAGAAACCTAATTCCACCTTTAACAACAAAAGTAACAGGAAGTAACAATTACTTTTTCTTAATGTCTTAATCTGAAAATTAATATTACCAACATATCCTAATCAATTGAAATCCAAAAAAATGAAGAATTAGAAATTTGTTGGCTGTCATCCAGTCGTCTCTCTAATTTAATAACTGTAGAAATAGGTTCAATATTTTACAATCCACATACACTTTCTGCTTGTTTGTACATGACAGTGTCTTGCTGGGTTCCATATAATAGTCTTGAAATCAGGCTTCTCCTATCTCAGCCTCTCTATTAGTAGGATTGTTTATTTGATGTTTCCATACTATACTATGGTTTTCAGAAAAGCTTATATATTTCAAAAGTTGATGTAGCCAAAAGAAACACAGACAATTAACTTGGGAGGTGGCTTGTAAAAGAACAACAAAGAGTGACAGAATGTTTTGCTTGATGTTTCTAACTATTGTATCAAGTTTGAAGAAGAGGACTTTATAAGTTACTCTTTCTCTGAGATGAATGCTTTTCAAAATCACCACAGCCAATGAACCAGATTCTTACCCTCACCTAATGCCTGTGCCACCCTCCAAGCAGAACCTTAATGAACCTTTAATGAACTTAATTAGTTCATTAAAATAGTTGGCGAATGACTTTATGGATAGACCATCTTAATACACACACCATTTCTTAAATGAATGTAACCTGTTCTCTGTGGCCTGAGAATAAAAACATTCACTCAAGTCAAATAGTTTTGACCACAGCAGAAAATCTGTATCCAAAAATCATGCCTACAATTCATTCCTTGGCACAGCAGAACTGTCAACTCTCAGCTTAGTTACAATGGAGGTAAAATCCTTTGGTGATGTGAGTGTCATTGAAGTACAGCCTTATTACAATGAACTCTAATGTCTAAAAATTGTTCTTATTTTGGGCTTATACCACAGTAAGAGCCAGGATTTTATGTTCTACTAAAACCAAAATGACTTTATATATTTATGTTCATTTAAAAAATACTAGTAGTGATGTATTATTTTAAAATATACAGTTATTATATTTAGAGTTATTTCAAATTAATATTGAGATGAATGTATGTATTTTCAGTATTGCTGTAGACAAGCATCTACATAAGACTGTTCAATTGATTGTTGTTTTATATCAAATAGTTTTTAAGGTACTCAATTTTACTGTTGCAATATTTTATAAATTTTAAAGAATATGACAAAATAAAAAAATGAAAGTAACCTTGGTTTCTGTTGCTTATGTTCTTGCCCTTGCCTCTTGCCATCTGGTTATTTCTGGAGTTAGCTGGTCTTGCTGTCTCTGACTGTGGCTTGTCCCTCCTGCAAGTCTGTGTGTCAGTCCTCCTGTAAGACAAATTCTCTCTGGGAGAAATTTGGGTATGGAGAGCTATGGCACAACTCTGGGGTGCAGATGGAAACTTGAAGGATCCTGTCCACAGCTGTTCATTGGTTCCTGTGTCCTGATGGCTCTGGGCCGGTCCCTCTTGGGCCAGGAATTTATGTGGAAGTAGTGGTCTTACCTGTGCTCACAGGTGTGTTGGCAGTCTTGGGAGACCAGATCTCTCCCGAAAGTATTTGGGTATGGAGTGCTGTGGCACAGGATCAGCTCCAGGTGCAGACGGAAACTGGAAGGATCCTCTATTAATTAATTTTCTATGTTGTTTATGTTTATGGAGGACAGAAGACAACTTGTATGAATCTCTTTCCTTTTACCATCTGGGTTTTAGAAGTTAGATTTGGTTCTTCCTCCCAGCCCCATGCTCCCAGAAATAAGACTCAGACTCAAAATATACTTATAAATACCTTGACCATATAGCTAGGATCTTCTCTGACTAGAATAATAACAAGATATTCCATTTATTTTAATGTACATTCTACCACACGACTGGTTACTTGTGGTCAAGTGCCATGTGTTCATCTTGTTACATCATCCCTGGTGGATCTTCTCATGCTAGGCTCTGTCCTAGAATTCTGCCTCCTGGATGTCCCACCTTCTATTTCCTGCCTAAGACATAGGCACAGTCTTTTTAATTGACATGTGATACATTCATACAAAACACAAGATATTCTATCTACAGCCGCTTCTAAAGGATCAAACTCAGTCATCAGGTTTGGTGTTAAGCCTCTCTGCAAAGCCATCTTAGGGGCTGAGAGAAGGCATTCTTTTAAAATCAATTCCATCTCTTTGTTCTCATTAGATATCAGACTGGCAGAGAACACTAAAGCCCATATGGACTGTCTTCCATGACTGGGCCCTCTGTACATGGTTGTGGGAAAGTGGAGTATCTCAGGTATGTACATATAGTCACTTATGCATCAGAAGAGACTTCAAGTGAACACTCTGGAGGTTTTGACCACTCTCTACTCTTAGTGATAAAGTATACCAGTGGAGGTAGGAGGGGGTTTTTTGACTTGCAGTTGGAGGGCACAATCTGTCACAGTAGTGAAAACAAGGTGGTTGAAACTTGAAGCAGTTCACCATGCTGCAACCTTTATCAGAGTACAAAGACAGATGAATGTTCATGCTCAGATAGCTTTCTTCTTTGTATATATTCCAGGAGCTCAGTCCAGGTAATAGCCCTCTAAGGTGGTTCTCCTCCCCCCCCTTTTTTTTTTAACTTTTATTGCATTATGATGAGAAAAGTTACATGATTTCAATTTATCTGAATTTGTTAACATTTAAAAACATATTTTAAGTAAATAGAATTAAATCACATTCTTGTTTCCCTTTTGTACCCCAACTCCTCCCAGAGAACCCCCTTCAATACCTACAATATCTTTTTGTCATATTCCTTAAAATTTATAAAATATTATAATAAAAATGAGTATTATAAAAGTTGTTTGATATAAAACAACAATCAATTTAACAGTGTTTTGAAGATGCTTGTCTACAGCAATACTGAAAATACATACATTCTTCTCAATATAAATTTTAAATAACTCCATATTAACTGTATATTTCAAAATAATACATCACTACTAGTATTTTCTTAAATGAACATGAATATACAAAGTCTTTTTGTTTGTTTGTTTTGTATTTAGTAGAGTTTAAAATTTTTGCTCTTACTGTGGTACAAGCCCAAAATAAGAACAATTTTTAGACATTGGATTTCATTGTAATAAGGCTATACTTCAATGACACTCACATCACCAAAAGATTTTACCTCCATTGTAGCTAAGCTGAGAGTTGACAGTTCTGCTGTGCCAAGGAATGAAATGTAGGCATGATTTTTGGATACAGACTTCCTGCTATGGTCAAAGCTATTTGACTTGAGTGAGTGACTTTATTCTCAGCCCACAGAGAACAGGTTACATTCATTTAAGAAATGGTGTGTGTATTAAGATGGTCTATCCATAAAGTCATTGATCAACTGTTTCAATGAACAATGGTTCTGCTTGGAGGGTGGCACAGACATTAGATGTGGGTAAGAATCTGGTTCATTAGCTGTGATAATTTGGAAAAGCATTCATCTCAGAGAAAGAGTAACTTGTAAAGTCCTCTTCTTCAAACTTGATACAAGAGCTACAAGTGTCAAGCAAAGCATTCAGTCTCACTCTTTGTTGTTCTCTTTCCTACAAGCCACCTTCCAAGTTAATTGTCTATGTCTCCCTTGGGAGACATAGATACATAAATACTTTTGAAATATATAAGTTGTTCTGAAAACCATAGAATGGTGTAAAAACATGAAATAAACAATACTACTAATAGAGAGGCTGAGATAAGAGAAGCAAGATTTCAAGACCCTTATGTTATACACAGCAAGACACTGTCACAAACAAGCTGAAAGTGTATATAGATTGTACAATATTGGACCTATTTCTCCAATTACCAAGTTAGAGAGATCATTGGATGAAAATCAGCAAATCTCTAATTCCTCATATTTTTGGATTTTAATCAATTAAGATATGTTGGTAATATTAATTTTCATATTAAGATATTAAGAAAAGGTAATTGTCACTTCCTGTTGCTTTTTCGTAAGAGGTGGAATTAGATTTGTGTGGATTTGTTGAAAGATTACTTTCTTGCTTCTTCTAGGGTGTAGTTTTGCTCCTTATGTTGAAGTTTCCATCTATTATCCTTTGTACGGCTTTTGCAGAAAGATATTCTGTAAAGTTTGTTTTGTCATGGAATATTTTTTGACTCCAACTCCACTTTATAACAGTCACTTCACAAAGAAAAGACAGAGGAAGTCTGGTCAAGAGAAGCCACGTCATGTCTTTTCTGCCCAGTACCAAAGCTTCCTGTCTCACCCAGTAAATGCTGGTCTTTCACTGTCAAGTCTCTATCTGACCTGGCTTACCTCTATTTCCCCATCCTGCTGTCCTAGAGCTCCTTTGGCTCCAGCTATGCTTGCTCCTTTTTTCCTGAAGAACACATCTGGCCACAGGTGGCTCAGAGTGTTTGCACTTCTGTATCCTCTGTCTGGAATACCCCTCTGCTTCTTCACACATCTGTACTCTCATGCCCTCCAAGGAGGTACTCAGCTACTGTCTCCCATGTATGCCTTGAAAAATGTCAAATGACCTTCATAGCACTCTGTCTGGATTTTGATTTTGCTTGTTGCTTGAGCCCA
>JADRCD010098656.1:0-20096 GCA_019843815.1 Montemys delectorum | reverse complement strand
AAAAAAAAAAAGAATGATACGAATTTACCTTGGGAATTAATTCAGTAATAAGAGAGGCATTCTTTTCTTAAGAAATCAAAATTGACAGACCTACTTGATGAAACAAGAAAAACTAGAATCTTAAATAAAATTAAGAAAGGAAGGAATATCATGAAAGATTGGAGGGACTGTGAGAGGCTGTAGAGTTTACTACAAACTTCTATCGGCCTGCAAATTGAGTAAATGCAATTAAGTGGGCCTATTTCTAAAAAGACAGATTAAAGAAAGACACAGACTTAAACAACTAAACAGAATTAGTAAAAATAAAGATTTGAGTTAGCATATGAACATTTCTCCAGGTTTGGGTTTGACTGATGAATTCTATTGGGCATTTGAGAATAATTAAAAACAAAATTTTCCCAAAAATTCCAAATAAGTATGACACTTAGAAACATTTCCAAAATTGTCTTAAGCCAATACTGCTCTGATCTCCAAACCAAGGAATGACACCAGAAGTTGTTAAAGGTTAGGCAGGCTCCTTCTTGAAAATCAGCAGCCCTCCTCACAGGTTACAGATCAAATTCAGCAGCACACACAAAAAAGTACACAGCAAATGGAAATGGACTCTATGCCAAGGCTGCAAAGTTGGCTTGACATGCCAAACTCAGGAAAACACAGCATCCTGATTAACAACATGGAACAAACAAACACAATCATATGACACATCATCAAAGACTAAAAACAATTGACAGCATTCAATACTGTTTCCTGATAAAATACTAATACAGGCCAAAAATGAAACAAACAAAAACCAGAGGGAGATACGTTTATTTCAAAACATATAATAATCTGATCTCAAATCATAAAATTCTAAAAAAATACAATAAATTAAAAATTAGATTTCATGACACAATCTTTATATACCAATATACAAATATGATAATACATGATAGAAATAAATTAACAAAGTGGAATTTTTTTTACAAAGTGGAATTTTTAAGACCTCTATAAAGATAGTATAAAATTAATGAAACACTTAAGTTTACAACTACAAGATTTAAGTAATAAACTGATACCAAACATTGTTGAGGAAAATTACAGGGAATCCAAATATATAAAAGGATCCCTAACACTCATGGCTTGGAAAATTTAATATTGTTGATGATGTGATATTCTCTAGGGTAATTGGAAAATTTAATAAAGTCTCAAAATTCTAACAGGCTTTTATTTCTTTAAAGAAGTTGACAAGTTGATTTTAAAATATATACAGAAATGGAAATGATTCAGAATCCAAATTGATCTTGAAAAAGAATAAAGCAGGAGATCTTATGCTGATTTTTTTTTTATTTCCAAAGTTGCTGCAAACGTTCTGTAACTTGACACTGAGAATCAGGGCACAAACAACAAATTCCAGATATCATCCAGCTATGGGCTGTGCTTTTCTAAGGGATCATCTTTGTGAAATCATTACTACCTTCCCCTTTCACGGGCTGAAAGTTTTTAACAAAAGTATCAGATTCAGATCTCTCCTCGGACTATCTGTCTGTCTCTGTCTAACACATCTTTTCTCTCTCACACATATATGTACATATATACATACACAATTTTTAATTACTGGGGATGATGTTATAGATATGAAATGCACATATGCTTCAGGGGAAAACAATAACAACTTACTTCAAAATGTTGGCCTACTATACACACCAAGAGAAAAACTGAGAATTCCAGTTTCTTTTTATCCAAGAAAACCAGCCAACACCTCCCATGTCTTGTTGTATGTATTTATAGGTATAAAACTGAATGGGCAGTTGTGTATGTGCGTGCATATACATGCTATCCTTCCAGATACGTGTGGGATAAAGAGGAGGAGGATGACAAGAAGGAGCAGGAGGCTGAGGAGAATGAAGAGAGAAGGCAGACAGGCAGAAATGGAGACAGGGATGTTTGTGGATTTGAGGAAGCTCAGGTATGCAGATCTCCACCTTGTGCTTTCTTTGATCTTAGCTCCAACCTGGATGGATGGCATGGCTTGATATGTAAAGGGCACAGACATCTCTGCAGGCGGTTGCTAGACAGATATACTACATCCTTGATGCAGTGGATCTACATGGATCCAGACTAGAACTGTCAAAATGGGATTGAACACAGAACTGAATACAGAAGAATTGAGGAAATAAGTACTTATTTCGTTTCTTCAGGCCAGCTGAAGCCCTTGTCTCCTCTGTCAGGTGTTGTCCTCCTGAGCATGCAATTTGAGCATAGGGACTAGCAAGTAGCTCACTGGTAAGAGTCTCCAATATTTTATCTGTCCTAAAGTCAGGAAACAGCAGGAACTTCCATACCTGAAAGCAGGATTAGTTGCTTTAAGGAAGTTACAAACCCTAGTCTTAATTACATTTAATTCTTTAAATGCTTAGATATATAACTGTTATTTCTTCTTCTAGTAATAAGCCAAAGACAATGATCAAAGTGTGTGTGTGTGTGTGTGTGTGTGTTAGCATCTCCACCAGCTGTGTGCAAACATGGAGTTTTGAGAACAATGCTGTCCTTGTCAGAGCCTAGTAGCTTCTCAGGGTCACATCATAATCATGATAGCTAAAGAGAAATGACTTGGGGGCATTTATTGCATAATTCTTGGTCTAAAGTAGGCTAGAATAAATTAGTCAATGCATCCACATATAAGCATCACAAGGCTCCATTCGTTAAAGTCAATGGGTTTTAGACAAATGATATGCATTATTATAGAAACACTGTGGTTTTTCCTGCTGGCTTCTCTGCAGGTAACCCCCTAGACCCATAGCTTATGTGCCTTCCTTTCTGTACTCTTGTGGACACAAGAGGCTCTGCTCCCTTGCTCTCATCACTAACAGACAGAAAAATCCATTGACCAGGCAATGAACCCATGTGAGAATAGATTTAGAAGCTTTTCTCAGATCCTAGTGCTTTCCACTTCTTGTCTCTTCCCTGTGCAAGGCACACAGGAAGATGTTTTCAGTCTAGAATGCCAGTCTAGAAACATAAAGCCTTGACAGCAAAAGGCCCAGGTCTTCAAATAGGTCATCTCACCTATTTAGTTTGTTCAATGTACACAGAGAAGCTTAACTATTGCTCTCAAGGCATATTATGTAGAAAACACATAGAATGCATGAATGTACTGGTCAGGGGCTTTGGATCTCCTTTTCTTCTGCTTCCTGATGATCTACAGCATCTTGGACTGCTTACAGGGCCCTAAAATCAGGACAAGAGATGCTGTTACTCAGAGTACTCTGTCTTCTCTTCATCCTGGCTTTATTTCTAGTGAGTGCAGAAGTTTTTAAGCAAACCAATAGATCTTCTAGGCTTTCCCGTTATTGCCTCATAAACAGAATAAGAATCTAGAATGCCCCAGAAGTCATTGATAATATTCTCACCAGCCAGCAGCCGATATCTCATAAGCTTCCACACCCTCCCTAGATTTTTGTGCTCACTGCCATGAGTATCCAGTCTCTTCCCAAAGACATTTGAAATTGTGAGTTGACAGCCATGTCTGTATTTAGGTTGCATGAGACAAACTAACAAACCCAGTCTGATTTTAAAAGATTGATATAGATTAAAATAGTGTTCTCACAGGAACACAAGTAGTATGTGTTTTTAATATTCTATTTATATGTTTTACTTATTTGTGAATTCGTATAATAGGAATACTATTTTGTGATTTCTTGAGGTCTTCAAGGAAAATACTTTGTTGATTTAAGAATGTCTCATTCAGCATAACATAAAGCCTTAGAGGCAAAACCTTTTCATAACAAGTATGCTCCTCATCTTCCTTCCTAAACTGTCCGTTGTCAGGTGCTGTGTTTCCAGCAGATTTAAAGACAATCAATTATTTATACAGGTGGCTGCTGAAAATGAAACACCATTTTAAAAGGAAGCAAAAGAAAAAAAGAAAGAAAGGAAAGAAATTTTAAAGAATATGGTGGATTCTTTTGTTCAAATATCATTGGGTTATTCTTTTTCCCCCAATGACTTTCCATATTATACATAAAAAGAAGAGTCTTCAGAATGCCTGAGAAACACAAAATTCGCAAATTTTTTCTAGCCTAAAAAAAATAATGAAGAACTGTTTTGATACAAAGATGAGATGCAGATCATCAATGGGAGGAGAGGCCCTTGGCCCTGTGAAGGTTCTGTGCCCCAATGTAGGGGAATGCCAGGGCCAATAAGTGGGAAAGGGTGGGGTGGCAAGCATGGGGAGGGGAGAGGCAACAGGGGTTTGTTCTTGTTGGTTTTTTTTTGTTTGTTTGTTTGTTTTTTGGAGGGGAAACTGGGAAAGGAGAAATCATATAACATGTAAATAAAGAAAATATCTAATAAATATATATATAAAAACAAAGGTGAGATGCATAAAATTACAAATTGCAGAAGCATTTTATTTAAGTAATTTTAAACTAACCACCCATATTAATTACTATAGTTTTTTTCTCCCAGAAAGTGGGCTTTTGAAATTAAAGTAACTACTACTATTAGTTGTTTTTCATGGAGGAAAATTGTACCTCTCCATATTGTGAAGTCCATGTATCCCCCAACTTTCATGCATGCATCCAGGAAGCTGCAGGGCATCTATACCTGGAGAACCTATGTTTAAAACTGAGCTCACCATTTCCCCACACAAAGAAGGCTTATCTACAGCCTCCTCTACAAGCATCTATAGACAACTTTTGTCTCAGCTTCCAAGCAAGGAAGAGTCTCCTGTACAGGATGAATCTTGCATGGGTCAGTAGAGAATACAGTCTGCAGATGGTGCTGTCTATAGGGATTCCGTCAGTATAGGGTGTCATCAATAGTCAGTGTGACTAGCAGAGAACATTATCCACCAGGAGGGGATCCAAGAGACCATGCTATGGTACACCACATTATAATTGCACTGTTATATAGGATGCTTTTTGAGATATTTGCAAGAGCAAAAGCTAGAGGTATTGGCACAAAGGTAGGCAAACAAGTTATTTCTTCTCACAGCTACAATCACGGAAGGACCAAGCCTAAGAACTCTTACCCACATCATGGGAAGTAACATGCATAAAAACACACATATGACACCTTCAAGAACATAGTCCAGGACCTTTGGTACCGTGATTCCAATACCATTTCTCCATTGCATGGGTCAAACTTGGAGTACAGAGTGCTCATAGGGCTCCATGATTTGTTTCTAGCATCACCCTTGTCCCTTGAAGCTTCTTAGCTTAATGATGCACTTAAATCCGTATCATATATTATATCTCTCTGAGTTGAGAGGCTCCGAGTTCTCTCATGATAAAGCTGCTGCTGTCTTCTAGCTCCCTGGGGGCTCCCTTAGCAAGACATATGTCCTCCATGCTCTCCTCCAGGCTTACTCTTCTATGGTCAGTTGCTTTTCCCTGGTCTCCCTCATTGGCAGGTGCCTACCCCAGATTGTGATGTTACCTTCCCAAGAAGCCATCTGATCAAGCTAATTAGGATAGCAGCCTGGTTTATACCCTCTCTCCATATCCTTTTCTCCATTTATCTTAAACACACACACACACACACACACACACACACACACACACACACAAAACTAACTCCAGCACAAGTCCATTTGGTATATACCATTTTACCATATGTGCTTGTTGTTTATTACCATTTCAACCAACAGGAAAAAAAATTTCACAAGACATATTGTCTGTGTTTATGCCATGATGAATATTGGAGATCTGGAAAATGGTGTTTAATAAATATTTGATGAGTGAACAAAAAATTCCACAATAAACAAGTAATATCAATCTCCCAACTTAATATAAATAAAGCAAATGATATAATCATTTCCAACAAGCATTTCCCTGTTCTTTACCTACTTTAGCTGCCTAGAGAAATCTAGGAATGTTTGCATGGCTATGCCATGGATGCTGGAGACAAAATGAACGTTTGAAAGCTGTATCTTCTGAGTCTCCACATACAGTATGTGTACATTAAGAACTCTCTGAAGATAACACCCACCACACACTAGACCAGCTAGCTAGCCATTCTGTTCCACAGAAAGGCAAACCTATTTAGTACTGGTATAATTCAACCTGATTAGAGGTCTATCTGGATGCCAAAATGAGATGTATTCCTAAATAAACAATGTGCACAAGATACCCCCCAACCATATGCTTGGAACATGCCTGTTCCTCATACATATGGATTATTGGAGTGTCCGATTTCCACATTCAACTAGTAAGCATTTCCCATGACATGTCACAGCATATAAAAAATGCACTATACATCTCATAAGTCTCATTTCAAAAACTTAACCCTAACAAACATTTCCTATTTCCAGGTGAAGGACATAATTTACTTCCAATGGGAAAGAACCCTACTGACTAACTCTCGCTTCTGCACTGGAGTTCATGATGAAGGCTCCTTGGCAGCTCCTCTGAGTCCCATGCTATTGTAGTAATGCTGAGTAGAAGAGTATAACTGGGGGTCTGGAGATGGCTCAGTGGTTAAGAGCACTGGCTCCTCTTCCAGAGGACTCTCATTCAATTCCCAGCACCCACATGGCAAATCACAACTGTCTTAACTCTAGATCCAACACCAAATGCACATAAAGTAAAAACAAATAAATAAATAAAAGGGTATAACTGAGCCTGTGAGGTATCTTTGAGAAACAAGTCATGGTTGATCTTCAGACTCTGGCTTTGACTTTGAATAATTTTACTTATTTTCAGTTCAGTCTCATGAGCTCCAAGAGGTAATATTGTCCCATCTTGCACTGAACCTTACTCATATACCTTTCTTGCTTTTGTCAGAGTCCAAAATTGGCTTGCAACCCTGACCTTGCAAACCTCATTCACATGAGATTCTCCATGATGGGCAGTTCTCTTGAGGCTTGTGGTTTAATTCTCAGTAGAAGATCTTGTGGTACCTTTCCCAGGTCAGTTAAGAACAGGCTTCCTTAGTGACACTTGCCTACTCACGGATCAACCCATCTTCCTCAGCAAGGCTCACTGTAGTCTGGTGATAAAAAGTCCTGATTTAGTTGTTGAAGGTTTATGTCGCTTTTCCATGAAATTTGGCAAAGGTTCTTGTAGGCTCAGTGATTCCATGAGGAAATGTAGAGACTAGTCACATGTGCGTGTTGGTCTACTCACAGGCAGTGTGATATGTGTGATGACCTGTGTGATAGATGCTTATCACCTCTATGGGAAGGTCCCAGGTCTTGAATACTGTCAACTCTGAAGGTACATATTTCTCTTCTTGTTGCCTGCACATACCTGCTACTTCATGCAGACTCACTTTGGAAGAAACAGGAAGAAGTTTAACCTACCTTATAAACAAGTAGTATGTGTAAATCCATTTATAGAGTTTGCCTAGCCTAGGGACTGACAGTCATTCCAATGACAGGACCAGGGTCCTGTCACTGTAGTCATGAATACACTGAGGTGAATGCTTTGAAGAAGAATAAAGACAACTATTACTATAAAAATTTCACTTACCATAAGTATATATTATTTTTAAATATGAGACCAAGGAAGGCTAAGAATTCTTGGGGTTTTTGTATATAGTTTATGGAGTTCACAAGCATTTGTAGGAACAACCACTTCTGACAGAAACCCTTTAATCAAGGCCTTTGTTTCCAAAGGAAGGGTGTACTGAGGAGCCTATGCCTGTGGGTAGGGGATATTTCTTTATGACTCATACAGTAAATGTCCAGTCCTTGCAGTGACAAGGAGCTCCAGATAGTCTGGGCAGGTGGTCTGGGAATCAATCCAGATGATTCCATCCTCCATCTCTGTGACTAAGTTCTGCAGCCACTGATTCTCAGTGTCCAGTATAACTCTGCAGTTTTCCACATGATCAGTACCTTGACTTTTCTTCTGGCTATTCTGTGAAGTCTGTCCATCTCCCAAAACAGAGAAATCCTCTTCTGTTTGGGTGTCTTTTCGGAAAATCCTCACGAAAAGTGCCTGCATGGAGTTCACCTGGCCTTTTGGAAGAGCACGTGACTCAGAGTTTTCATAGAGGTGACAAATAGCATTTTATGAAGAAAATGTTTATTTTGGCTCACTGGATTAGAGGGTTTGGACCAAGGAAACTTGGTTTGTTCATCTCTGACCTGTACAGGTAAGGCAGAGCATCATGGTGGGAGCAAGTGGTAGAGAACCACAACTCATGGTGGCCAGGGAGCAAAGAGAGAGGCATGGAGGTGTCCTTCAAAGCTATGCCCCCAGTGAACAACTTCTAACCAGGCCCTGCTTTCCAAAGAGTCAGCTCAGCTATGAATTCCTTAGTAGTTGAGTCATGAGATTGTGCTTTCATGACCTGTTCACCTTTCAATAGCACTACCAACCTGAGGACATGTCCATCAATGCACCAGCCAATGGGGTGGAGGTGGGGTTCCAAGTGATAATAAAACTTCCATGGAGACAAGGGTAGCATGTGTGAAGTTCTTCAGTGTATTATGTCTGTATGCAGTGCTGACCAAAAAAAAAAAAAATGTGTTTTTCTTTTACCAGCCAGACTGCAGTAGCACATACCTTTGTTCCCAGTACTGGAGGCAGAGCTAGGTGGAGCTCTGAGTTCAAGAACAGCCTGGTCTAGAGCAATAATACATATTTTAAATATGTTAATTGCATTATGCTCTTTATGTCATTGATTTTAGTATACTTGGCAGTGTTCTATTTTGTCCCGGGTAATACAGGAAGGAGTCCTGAATCAAACTGTCTCTGTAGACACAAATGCGGTCTGCTTGGATCAACTGGCCAGAAAGCAGAGCAGTAGGCTCAGTTTGTTCCCTTTCCTTCCGTCCTTCATGAAAAATCCAACCAACGTCAATCTTCAAAGAACACTGAATCAGACATTGACATACCATGACCATGTGCTACTTGGAGCAATAAATGTTCCTAACTTTGTGGGCACAATGGAGAATGGAGCAGATCATGCACAACCTGGAAGTATATAGTACAAAGCTTATCTCCCTGAAGTTGGCACACAAGGAACTTATTTCAGCAACATATACCTCTGTCTGGAGTGGGAAACAGGGACACACCAGGGTGAGGCCTTTTGTTCCCCATCTGGGTCTGAATAATGTGTGCCCAGATATGAGTTATTATGCTCAGCTGATAAAGTATATTTTAAACTAATTATTTCATGTAAGCAATGAAGCTTTTATTTGAAACCTATTTCACAATTTCCACACATAGAAGCAAAAAGACATTGTGGCGTGCATCCTGCAAACAGTAGCTTTGTGATACTTCTGGGCATCTGCGAGCTGGGCCTCTAAGCACAGCAGCACAGGTCACATGTTAGGACCAAGATATAGTATGAAGTCTTTCTAATCCTTCCATTTAAAATATTTTCTATAATACTTGTAAAAAGTAAAATCTTAAGCATATAATCTTAGACATAAAGGATGCATGTTATATTTGGGTAAAGTTATCTTTTGTAATACAATGAAATGGAAAACTTTTTTCAGTTCAGAAAAAATAAAAATGATTGTGTTTTGGGGGGATGTTGCTTTATTTTTCATGTTCTACCAATACAATGTTTTTTTTCCCAACTAAGCAATTTTGGTTTTCCAAAAATTCATTTCTGACTTTCCCCATGTAGGCTGTAACCAAGACATGGGGTAGAAAGGATTGAGGGAGGAACTTTAACACTTTGCTACATCTTCATCCTTGAATCTTGGCAGAATTTTCAATGGTGTGGCTCAGATCACCCACAAAGAATGAAGTTGTAGAATGCCATTGATTGCTGAGGCCAGCCCACCCAACCCCAAACTTAAATTAGACTACAGATAGAGAGATAATACTCAACAATAAATCACTGACAGTTCCCTAAATCAGTCAGTCACAGCCTTTGTCTCTCTGCTGTATGCTCACCATGTATATACCTGCATGAACACATTCTTATACGTACATACTTGAATGCACAGGTACATGCAGCATGCACATGTATAAATTTCTTCCCCCCCCCCCCCAACAAGACTAGTATAATTTCATTTGCCTGTCTCACATATGTGTTAAAGAGGGTAGAATTGTTTCATGTGCTTTCCCACACCTATCTCAACGAGAGTTAAAAGTAAGAATGAATGAAAAATAACTAATTTGGTCATTTTTAACTTGGTTTCAGAAATGGATTCACAACCAATGCCAATTTTTGACTAGTATCTTGTCGAACACACGGCAGACATGAGGGTCCTCTCTTGGGCAGGGTGGATGACACTTACCCCCAAGATCTACTTCTAGGTATCCCTCAAGGACAAAGACACGGATGGGTCAGCAAATTCTGGATCATGATCCTATCCACACCTACATGGCACTCTAAGTGCTGTAACCTGCACAGGTTTGGAATATTCCAATTAGTTTTAAATGACAAAAGTTGCTGCATATCCAAAGAACAGAATGCTCTCCTGGGAGATGTGTGGAAACGGGTTTTACACATTATCTTGACAGACAGGAGAGGAAAGCAACAGTTACAGATCTTGCCAAAATCAACGTTTACAAAACTCCCTTTCAACCATGGCCACGGTACTTGTTGCTCACTTGCCTCCACCCCCAGTATGAAAATGTAAGGATGAAATGAAAAAGAAGTATTAGTTAATCTTCCTCCATAGCCACATCAGTAGAGGATCAGTCTACCAGCTGAAGTGCCTCAGTACCCAGCACTGGAGGTACACAGATTCTTGCATCAATTCTCAACATAGTCTCCTTTCTGCTGTTTCTTTCTTTCCTTAAGATTATCTAGATTAAAATTTCAGTCACATACATTGCTTTGATTTTATCTTCCACGATAACTTTCAAACCTGTTCAAGCATGTGTCACAGAAATAACTATTATATGCATTTGTGGAAAAAAATAAAAACAAACTCTGAACATTTCCTGAGTTTTATGGAAATTTTTAACTCTTTGTTTTTAAAATTTCTATTTTAGAGACATTTGCTGGAAGGTAGTATTCAATTATGAAGATGTTACATTTACCTAAGTCTTGGATCTTTGTAGTTATAGTTAAAGTTGTAGTGATAGTGATAGACTGATTAATCAACTGACTACAGTTAGGTGTACTGTCCTGTGATTTTTTTACTGTTCATAGAAGAGGTGTTAATGCCTTGAAGTTGTACATCAGTGTCTCCTGTTGTGCTTGCAGACTTTGCCTGTGCTTTGATCAAGTGTTGCTTGGCTGCAGGAAACTGATGGGTTTGCTTCCTACTCAAATAAACACATGCCATCTTTCCATGTCATTTTGGCATATGAGGTAGCAGCAGGTAGCTCTACCCTAACACAAAGCACATCTTTGCTGTCTGAACGTCCAGTTGTAGGTCAGATGTCAGTAGTGCAAACAGGAGATTTGTGTTCAGTTCATGAGCAAACGCTAGAAGGAAATAGCATTTGGATTAGGACTATATTCCATGATTACTTCCATATATTGGCTGCAGTTAACCCCAGACCTCTGTGTTGCTTCAAAAATAAATTAGCCTTCAAGTTGGGAAAAGGCTAGGGTTCAGAGAGGACAGAGCCAAGCTCAAGGAATGTTAGATCAATATCTCTTCTAGTGGCATCTGTTCTGGTGACTATCTGAAGATGCGGAGCCTACAGAGTTTCTCTTGATTACTTTCTATAGAAATCATGTCTATAACATACTGTCTGACCACTGATTATAGATGCTGTGTTTTTGATATTTCTTGTGTTTATCATCTGTGAACTTCATAGTGTTCATGACATCTCATTTGGTTGCTATCTACAGAAATGGTACCCATAGCATCTCTCCTAGTTGCTTTCTGTGGATATGAATGCCATAGTATCTGTCTTGGTTACTGTGTGGGAACATAAAATCCGTAGTGTTTCTCATGGTTAGTGTTCTGGAATAGCATCCCTAGCATCTGTCTTAGCAGCACAGGCCTCTCAGGAACTATGAAATCAATACCTTTGGTGGAAGACAGCATTGTGTTCACCTAGGTTGACAACAAAAGGATCCATGTCCTTGGTTCTAAGGTCTCCTCCACTCCTTATCTGCCTTAGTTTCCTCATGAGAATCTTAAAATCCCAAACCACAGTGGCCTTCCCAGTAACCAGCCACATTGGTCCACACCATGACCTTTCCAATCAAACTTTATTATTGTCCTCTCATTATCTTCTCACCACAAAACACCAGAGAGGATCTTCCACCACTAGGTCTGTTTTTCCTTCTGTTCTGGCTTCCTACTTGTCTCAAATATAGGTCAACCCCGCACCCCCTCAACTGCACATGACATTGGAAGCTAACCAGCTCTTGTTCTCTACTTTTGAATTCCCTTACCTCCCCAGGTCCCTGAGCTCCACAGTCTTGTTGCTTGGCTTGCTCTGCTTACCGTGGAGGTTTTCCTTCAATTCTTAATCTTTATAAAGATATTTACCACACTAAACCCTAGAAACAAGAGAATCTTCCACCATTAGGTTTGTTCTTCCTTCTGTTATGGCTTCCCACTGACCTCAAAGTTTCTCTTCTATGTCCAAGTATGCAGAAGATATATGTGTTACAGCATGGGAACATGTGCATCTGTAATCTCCTTCAGACCCTGGTCACTGTGCAGCACACAGCCCTGGTGGTGTTGGAAGCACAGATGTCACCTTCCAGGAGGTTCACCCAACCTCTGCTCTGCCCTCCTCTGGCCCAGTAAACTTGGGGAACTTGTTACCTCAAAATGCATGCCCTTATCACTTAAAAATTAAGGGATAACAAAAGGAGGTTCTCAGATCTTTGAGGCTATTACTACATCCATATTAAGACAAGAATAGCAAAAGAACAACTACAGCTTAAGAGTGCCCTTTCTTCTCTGGTTTAGAAACTCCTCAGCCCTGCTAGGTTTATGTCTGCCTGTTTCATATGCAAAAGTTTAGGTCACCATTTGGAGAACACAGAGGAGCAAGGATAGAATGAGAGATACAGTATCTTTAAAGAGAGTTATTCATGAGGCAATGCCCTAGAAACTGCAAGAAAATAATTAATTCAAAATTTTTAATGTGGGCTGCAAATTGATTCTTATTAGAATCCTTATTTTGTCCATGAGGAATTTTTTAAATTAAATACTTCGCAATTCAGACATGATTATCAGGAGCCCAAGTCCAAGCCAGGGAAGGCTCTGTGGTTTGGGGTTTCCTGATACAGTCTTGTGGAGGATTTGAATGCATACTGGCTGGGTGTAATGAAGTCAAAAGACAATTCCCTTAGAGTTCTACAAAACTTCAAGGAACAGGAAAAAGATAAATGAGACAGATTATTGACAGAAGATCAAAAAAAAATTGTACTTAAATTTTGAGGAAATGAAATATAGAGTGCCTTTAGAATGTAGAATTTAAGTCAGTAGAGAAGTCATTAGAATAATCTCCTCATGGGTCCATGGTTTTTTTGTTCTAATGTTTCAATGAATATTTTTGGTCTCTAACAAAATACAATGTTGCCCTACTACCTTTGCCTTGTGATGAAGACTCAACAGTGATTTCTTATATAGCAGTATATCATAGGAGCAAAGAGAACAGGATAATTTCTTAAAAGTTCCATTTCTATTCCATTTCCAGTTCCATTTCCATTTCAGTTCCATTTCCAGTTCAGTGTCTATGCTATATTATGTGATCCTTTATCTTTTAAAATATAATTTATTATATTTTTATTATCTATTTATTAGCTATTTTTTTTATTTGGGGTGACATTGCTTGGTTATGAAGATCAGAGGACAACTTGCTGGAGTTGGCTTCCTTCTTTCCCATGTAGGTCCCAGGAATTAAACTCAGGTTGTCAGGCTTGGCAGCATCTGTTTTACCCTCTGAGACATCTCATAAACCCAAACTCTTTCATTAAAAAATAAAATCAAAAGTCTTCAAAACTCAAAAGGGCATACTGAATAAAGGAGCACAAACTGATATTTTGAAAATCTACTATTTTATTATTCTATATTTAGATATCTAGAATAAAAGTTATAATTTATAAAAAACTGAAAAACACATTGAAAGAGAATGCAATTTCATTTTTTCTTCCTACAAACCTATTTATTCTCCACTAACAGGGTAGAATTGGGGCAGATTTGACTTGGGAGAAACAAGAAAACCTTCACCACATCATGTCAGAGGGTCTCCTTACATGTATAGTTCCTGGGAGAAGGGCTTCCTTTCACGTGAAGTTCTTCAGTAACCTGTACTGACATAGCTGTGATCTTCAATTCTGGTACTTCATCTCCACTTTAGTTGCATCTCACATCCTTTTGAACTGGTAACTGGACCTTCAAACTCAAATCCTAATAATTTTATAATTTTTTCTGGTTTTTATATCAACTTTTAAAAATTGTGGTTAACTGTTATATATTGATTTTTAATTGTATCTACAGTTTTTAACAAATTGTTTTCCTGCATGATATAGATCCCATTTTGCAAAACCTTCAATATACTGGGTATGATGGTTAGTGTTAACTGTCAACTTGTTAAAATTTAGAATCGTTTGGTAGATGGATCTCTGTGCTTCTGTGCCTCTGGGTAATAATCATGATTACATTGATTGAAGTAGGAGGACTACCCACTGTGGGTGGCACCATTCCTTAGGCAAGGGATCCTGGATTGTGTAAGAGTGAAGAAAGTGAGCTGAGCAGTAGCATCTATGATTATATTACTCTTTCCTTCAAACTAAGGATGTCATGTGACCCAGCTACTTCAAGCTTTTCTTGCCTTGACTATTCTACCATGTTGAACTATGTCTATAAATCTGTTCTCCCTTAGGATACTTTTGCCAGAGTATTTTATTGTAATAATGGAAAAGACACAAAGATACTAGAAAATAATATATTAAGTATATGTGGTTTGTCTTTAATAACAAAATCACAACATCTTTAATCTATTTCACATTTAAATTCAAAGTGTTTTGGATTCATTTGCCCTTTATATATTTGCATAATTTTGTTAGTTTTTACATTCTGTGTTAGAGGTAAAATTATTAGGTACATTGGACTTTGTATTCTTTCATTCTGTAGTTTCTGTTATTAGTATATAGTCTTGTTAATACTTTAAAATTTTTCTTTAAGCTAAGGTTAATTTTCTTGTAGCAAATTTATTTCTTTAGCTCTTCACTTAGTACTTTTGTTTTACTTCTTTTGTATTTTTCAGTTTAAAAGTGTTGCTTTGTCATTGGCAATTTCATATTTTAATATTTGAGTATGATCTAATCTTTGGTAGAAGTTGGTATATTTGATTTATTTCTATGATGCTTAGATTGTGTATCTGAAGACTTTACTGTTAATGTTTTTTTTTCAGACCTATATTCACTGATGTTTCTTTTACTCTCCTTTCTTTCTTGGTTCATAAGTTTATTTTTCAAGCTTATTTATCTTTCTATAATGTGATATATTTTAAAAATAATTTTCACTGCAAAAATCCATTTTTAAAAGATTTTACTTTTATTTTAAATTGTTGTAATACTGAACTGTATGTGTCAGAATATGGACTTGTGCATGTGAGTGTCTGCAGTGTGTGCACAGGCCAGAAGAAAATGTTGAATCTACTAGAGATGGAGTTATTCATAATCACGCTTTTCCATGCTAAACCATCACTTCAGCCACCCAAATCACTTTAAATGATATTCTATTATTCTTTGGGTTTTTTTTGTTTTGTTTTTGGTTTTGTTTTTTTCTGAGACAGGGTTTGTCTGTATAGCCCTGGCTGTCCTGGAACTCACTCTATAGACCAGGCTGACCTCAAACTCAGAAATCTGCCTGCCTCTGACTCCCAAGTGCTGGGATTAAAGGAGTGTGCCACCACTGCCCAGCTGCTATTATTCTTACAAAGCTTTTATAATCTCTTCTATCTTGTCTATATTATTGTTATCTAATGTATGCACGTTAAATTCTGAAAAGTAATTGTTACTATTTTTAATTTAATACCTTTCATTTGATATGGTATTCTGTAATTTATTTATCAGAAACCATCTTTAGAAATAATTGCCTTTTTATGGAGATTTTTTAATAGTTATCTGGGAAGTTTTTAGGGGTTATTGAGTTAACTACCTCACAATATGTTTTGTGCACCAACTCTTGAATAATAACATAGTTGGGTAATGTTAGCATTTTGTCTAAAACCAGCCCCACCGTTACCTGGCAACAGCCAGGTATGCCTGACTCACTACAAAAGGAACTGCTTGCCCCTTCCCTCTCTCTTGCTCCTGCTCTCTCCCCATTCCCTTCTCCACCTCCACATGCTCATGGCTGGTCTCTACTTCTCTATTCTCTCTCTCTCTCTCTCTCTCTCTCTCTCTCTCTCTCTCTCTCTCTCTCTTTCTCTGCCTCTGCCTTTCTCTGCCTCTACTACCCTCTCAACTCCCCTCCCCATGCCCTGAATAAACTCTATTCTATAGTATACCATTGAGTGGCTGGTCCCTCAGGGGGAAAAGATGCATCAGTGTGGGCCCATGGAGGCACCCCCTTTCCCCACACCTCACCAAACATCCACCAAAACATATCCCTCCTCTCTTTATCTTTTTATAAACACATCAGGTACAGAGTGATAAAATGTCTTTTCTTCTCTTCATAACTTACAGATACCACTATGTTATCTTTTAGTCACCACTACCGATAATAAACATTTTACAGTCAAACCATTATTTCTCCATAAATAATGTCTTTGCTTTGGTTGTGTTCAAGATTTGCAAACCTCACTTTGTGTAAGCTGCTCAAAACCTTGTGTGATATCTGACCATGTTTCTGTCACATTAGAACTTTGTGTGATATTTGACCATGTCTCTGTCACACTGGAACTTTGTGTGTGATATTTGACCATGTCTCTGTCACATTGGAACTTTGTGTGATATTTAACTATGTCTTCTGTCACACTGGAACTTTGCAACTGTCATTTGTCCTGAACTTTGCACCCCTTTTGAGACCCTGTTTGATGTACCCCCATCATGTCATTATAGCCTTATGTTGTGTGACAATTTTTTTCTGGGGAGACACAGACACACATCTATGCACCCCAGAGAGAGAACCCACAGAAGACTAAAGTGACAGTTGTACCAAAACCACCTTGAAAAACCAAGGAATTTTGACTGATGTTACTAATAGGAATGTGAATGAAGAGTTCCTTACACTGAAGAATAAAAAGAAAGTAGCAAGCTTTTATATTAATTATGTATGATTAACAAGTTTTACTTGGGTTACATAAGGATATATAAAAAAAGAAGGGGCTGTTTTTGATTTGAGACAACAGAGCTAACACTGAACTGACTTCTGCTTCTGAAAACCTCCTTACCCCTTCCTCCATTAGGTGAATACCACCAATATCCTCGCAGACAGCAAGTTCTGTTTGCTAAAGATAAACCTGTCTTAACTAGAAACCAGAATTCTTAGCTTTTGTAAAACTGCCTTATTTCTAAGAAAAATCTTCTTTGAAGCAAGGGTAAAAAGACTACCATAAGATGATCATGAGATTATAACAATGCCCAACCCTAAATAAACCCTGAGATATTTCTGATCAGGACTGGGTTTCCTTAAAACTTAGCTAGAAGCTACAGCTGTTTGCTAATTAAATACCTTTTCCCCTTATCCCCAAGTGCTGAGGAGTTCTCATTGGAAAGGTTGAGTCCTGCCCCCACATATAGAGGCCCTCCATACCAGGCTCTAATTCTGCTGATAAGGATGCTCAAAGTCCTAGGGAGGAGAAAGGGGGAAGTCAAGGGTACTCCCCAGCGGTATTTCAGGCATTTCCTCATGACAGGCTTTCTGACTCCCTGAACAAATGACCTCTATCCAAAACACTCTTAGAGATAAAGACAAACTCAGAAAGGAACCTGAAGGTAAGGGAAGTTCTGGAACTGACTCTCAAGTCCCAATTTGGCCCACTGCAGAGGTAGAAGAGGACCCTGGTCATGTCCTAAAAACCTTTTTTTACAAAGGCCATGTGGCTTGGAGAAAAGCTTTCTCAGGAAGGCCTATCAAGGTGGCTTTCCTAGAAGACCACCAGGTCAGTGTTGTATGACAGACTTACTGTCTGCATAGTGAGTTCTAGTCCAGCCTAGGCCACAAGTAAAACATTCTCTCAGGCATAGACAATGCCAATTCAACTGTTCTATAAATAAGTCTATGCTTTTTCTAAAATACTTATTAGAAAAATCTTTTGTTTTAATTAGCAGTTGGAAATGATATAAAAATTCTATTCCTTTAAGTGCCTGGGCCCCCTTTGTTGTCTCTTTCTGTCAGCAATTGCACTTAAAGAATTTGAAGGGATATTCATTTTTGTCTTTAGATTATTTGGTGTTCCTACTCTCAGTGTCTCATTTCCTTCTGGTCTTTGTAGTTAAGTTTTATTCTAAGCTTCCTCACCTCACTGTGCTTCCACAACCTTATGCTTATAGGGGATTGTACACTTATAATTTTACATGTGCATATTTTTAGTCCTGCAATTTGCTCCAATTTCTTCACTAATTTTTAAACATACATGTTGACTGTTAGGTTCATATAGAAAATGTGGATTTGAATTCTGCCTCAACAGGTTTTACAGTTAAGAGTTTAACATATATTTTTAAAATTTTATTCTGCAGCATTTTCACACATTTAAAGAATGCCACTTGTCCACATATATCCATCATTAACTCCCCTTAGTGCCCCTGGCTCCAGTTTCTGCACAATTTACATAAGACCTACGTAATAACAAACCAGTCAAAATTTCAACATAAATGGAGGAAGCAGACAGATCCCACTCTGGTGGAGAATCACCTGACAGTGGATGACTGCTGAGGGAGAAAGATTCACATTTCTCTAGGGACATGACTGCTAGTAGGTTACCTATGCATTGGTGGATGGCTCCATACCCATGCACACATAGGCAACACTAACTGGATTCAGTGTTCTTAGTAAAAGCCAAATGAAGATCACAATTCTTTCTTTTTGAAGTTCTATTCATTACCTGTAGCTTAAGAGTCCCCTAATATTAGTGCAACTGTTATGATTGTTATGATGTTTCTGGAATGTGACTGTCCACTGAAGTTTCTCTTCAGGAAGCCTAGATCCCACCAGAGCCTCAGAGCATAATCCTCTGTGTTTTAATCTAAATTTGGCCTAAAAATAAAGCATAGTATTTATGCTGAATTCAGTTCTTGCTCACAGTTCAACTCTTTAGTGTCTACAATCCTCCCTCTCTTTTCCCTCCTCCTTCTCCTTCCTTCCTCTTCTTCCTCTCCTTCCCCTCCACTATTTGACATACTGACTCACGATGAAGCACAAACTAATTATAAAATGTTTAAAATTAAACCTTACCAAGGACACAGAATGAAGCTGTGTTCACTGTGACTAGGATTTCTTTATCCTCAATAAACTCACTGCGAACATTTTTATGTACTTAGAGAGCATTACATCCCTTCCTTTGCAAGTATCTAAATGTTATATTGGGTCATTTCTAGAATTCCTTCATCCTTTTTATTTTGATACAAGTACTGTGTGAGCATTGTTCATGTGAATATCCCATCCCAGACTGTATTCTCTTTGCTTCTATATCTATCAATGTTGAAAATTTTTAGTGCGTTTATTAGTCACTTAAATATTTTCTCTTTTGAAGTATGTGTTTACATATTTTGCCTATTGTAATTAAAATGTATAGTTTTGTTGTTAAAATTCAGACATTATTTGCATAATCTGAGTGAATTCTTTGTTAGACATACATACAAATAGCTTTCTGGTCTTATTTCCCCTACTGACATTCCTAAACCTTGTTTTAATTACTATTCTCTCTTTTAAGTAAACTCCCACTTTTAAGAAAAGAAAAGGACTTTAGTAGCTATACATTTCTTTTTTTTTTTGTTTTTCTATTTTTATATTTTATATAATTAATAAAACAGTGCTTGTATAAAAATTCACATAAAGTTGCTAGAGAGCATACAAGTTCCCAAACTGTCCCGGGTCTGTGGTACATTCAGTTTTCTAAGGGTGCACTCAGATCAGTGTAACAGGCAGACATGATGTGGTATCTCATTCTCTTTGGTAAAACTATTCTTGTTACTTACTCCTCACAGTATCACTCTGATATCCACTTTGTGAAGGGTCTGCGCTTCCTGGGATGTCAGACATTAAGGCTGGATCTACAAGAGGCAAGGACTGCCCACAGCAATGACAGCCCCTGGGCCCTCACCCCCCGCCCCCA
>JADRCD010098651.1:0-11112 GCA_019843815.1 Montemys delectorum | reverse complement strand
GGCATAAGAAGCAGATTGAGTGAGAGAAATTGGAGAGAGGTGGGATGGGGAGCAGAATTGGGGCTAAAGCTTCAAGCAAGAGGAAGTACAAAAATGTCTAGACAGCCATGAAGATGAATGGAAAAGTGCTGCTGTGGAAGTTGGGGTATCTTCAGGATAAGATAGAGACCTGGGAAAAGAGGGCACACAAGAATCAATGAGGGTGACCATAGATGTGACTCAGAACTTTGGAGGTATGGAATCTGATGGGGTCATCTTCTGTAGATAGGCAAGAACTTCAGTGGAACAATACACAAACCCACCCCCAAAATATTCAACCCAAAATGTATTTTGTATACAATGAAAGCAGGCTTGTGGGATAGAGTACAGACTGAGGGAATGAACACCCAAAAAACCAACCCGATTTGAAACCTATTTCATAAGCAAACACCAATCCTCAACACTATTAGTGATATTCTTTTATGCTGCCAAATATTGTTGTCCTGAGAGGCTCTATACACCAGCTAACTCAGACTGATACAGACATGCACGGGGCCGACACCCTGACCGACAGGGAAGAAGGACAAGCACATCACTTCCTTCCAGCAACAGTTTACTCAGGAATGTCTTGCTTAATGGTTATAGCAGAGTGGTCCCGAGTCCTACCAGGAGTCTGACTATATACCTTTCGTAGGACCGCCCATGAGCCCATACCACGTTTCACACAGTCATAGGCTACTAGGCATTGACGTAGAATCAGGCCACTGGTGGGCACGCCCCCAGGTCCAAATAGCAACAGTTTACTCCAACAGCTCCAGCTGGCCAGTGCGATCTTTAAGGCACAGCAACGGCGCTCCACAGTTCCCCCTTTTTTATTATAAGAGCTGAAATTGTGCGATCAAGCAAGCACCATCATGTAGGAACTCGTGATCAAGGGCAAAATTACAGCTAATAGAAATGGCACTCACTCTACTGGGTGCAATGGGCTGAGCCCTCCAGGTGCAAGAGATGAGTACCAAACGCATGCTGAACACCCATCCCAAGTGCAATGAGGTCAAGCGACCTCCTGGGGTGCAAGGGCTGTCCAGAATGTGGATATGGCAATGGGGTGAACTCTATTGCTGCTTTAATGCAATCAGCCAGGCTTGTGGAGAAACACCAGCCTCAATGTCATGGAATGCACTCACCACCAGGGCCCTTTCTCCTCTCTGCATTTTCACCATCCGACATATGCAAAACAGGCAGAGTTACGTAGGCGCCTATTAAGGCAACAGCCAACACTCCTACGCCCGCCCATTCTTTCAGATGGTTCATGGCCTGGGAGATCCAGGCTGCTATTAGTAGTAAAGAAGCGAGGAAAAACTCGCGCATCATGCATCACAGGCATCGCAATCAGGAACGCCAATAGAATTCCCCAACTTGGCTCTGCTTCTCCCTTTCTCATCATCACCAGCCAGATCACCGTCAGCAGCAGGAGGATCTTCATTTTTCGCCTTCTTCACTAGACGTTCCGGCACCCACACTGGATCCTGCTGGTCCTGTGGGAAAACACAGACAGAGCCTCGTGCCCATGTCAGCACGGGATCAGTTCTCCTCCAGGAACCTGTTAAGATATCTTTCCACTTTACCATGCCTCATGATGGGCCATGGAAATCACAATGTCTGCCTGCTGCTGAGTGGCCTTGAGAATCCAAATTCAAAAAATTTATGGTAAATAGAGCAAGAGATATTATCTCCTTGGGGGTGCGGCCATAGCCTATTCCCCCTTTTTATTTTTGTAGGCACTCTTTGAGGGTGCGATGTGCACGTTCCACAATTCCTTGTCCTTGAGGCAGAACTATCCACTCATATCCACTCATATTATTACATGATGGCACTGTAAAGGCAAATCTTTCGCTATCCTTGGAACAAAGCAGAATGGAGAAAAAACAATCTTTGATATCAATGACTATTATAGGCCAAGAGGCAGGCAACGCTGATAGTAGTGGCAAGCCTCTTTGTACAGGCCCTATGATCTGCATCTGTGCATTAATTGCTCGTAGATCATGCAATAATCTCCATTTTCCTTTTTTTTCTTTTTTTTTCTTTTTTTCCATTTTTCCCTTTTTTTTCCATTTTTCCATTTTTCCTTTTTTTCATTTTTCCATTTTTCCTTTTTTTTTTTTTCATTTTTCCATTTGTGGCTGCAAGGAACCACACTCTCCAGAGACTTCCGCATAAGGCAGCTGGTGCGGCACACTAGGCAATGCCCTATCCATCTCCTCCCTCACTTCCTTCTCCTTCTCCTTCTTGCCTGCTGTCTTCTCCTTCCTCTCTGAACGTTTCTCCATTTTTGCCAACAGCTCCTGCATTTGTTCTTTTAAGTCTTTCTCCCCAATACTCTCGTCAAAACTGCTATCAGACTCAGACTTAGGCACCTTGACAACTTCCCTCAAATCTTGATATAGATTCCCTGAACTTTTCCTTTCATGGACTTTAGAATGCCTAGAACTGTTAGACTGAGTCTCAGACTTCATCTCCTTTATATGTTCTAAGACCTCCGCCATCATTTTAACCGCAGGAATACATTCCTCACTAGTCAAGCAACTAATGACTTTCCACACTCCTCTCACTCTTGTTTTGCCCTTTTTATCTTGCAGGGTACCTTCCTCCCAGGCTCCATCCAAATCTTTCCCTAACTTATCCCAGCAGAGTAGCGTAAGGTTGCCTGACACGGCAAACCAGGGGGCGACATAGTCTACCTCCTGGAGGAACTGAGCCAGTACCTTATCCTTATACTTTGATCCTTTGCTACTGAGCAGCTTGTGAAGAGCGGTCTTTACAGGGCAAGATGGAGAAGTTCCCATGGCTACTGACGGCCCTGGGCGATGACAGTTAAGGCAGAAGCAAGCCAGCAAAGTCACGAGAACCACTCCCACTACTACAACTATTACGATCCAAAGAGAAACCCCTCCCGGCACAAACATGCTCTGTCGGCCATTTGCTTTCACTTTTGGCTGCCTGCCACTGAGGATTTGAAACAATGAAATTTCTTTCAGAGGATTTGAAACAATAAAATTTCTTTCAGAGGACTTAAAACAATTGAGCCTCCATCCCCGAGGACCTTTCAACTGACAGACCCACTTACCGGCCTCTCCGATCCATCACCATGATCGATCACCCTGACTGCTGCTGGTTGTGGAACACCACGGGAGTCCCCCAAAAGTGAGACTACCCATACGGGCCACCAAAATGCGGGGGGGCTGACACCCTGACCGACAGGGAAGAAGGACAAGCACATCACTTCCTTCCAGCAACAGTTTTCTCAGGAATGTCTTGCTTAATGGTTACAGTAGAGTGGCCCCGAGCCCTACCAGGAGTCTGACTATATACCTTTCGTAGGACCGCCCATGAGCCCATACCACGTTTCACACAGTCATAGGCTACTAGGCGTTGATGTAGAATCAGGCCACTGGTGGGCATGCCCCCAGGTCCAAATAGCAACAGTTTACTCCAACAGCTCCAGCTGGCCAGTGCGATCTTTAAGGCACAGCAACGGCACTCCACACAGACATCCACTGCCAAGCAGTGGATGGAATTCGGGAACACTAATGAACAAATGTGAGGATTTCCAGCCCCAAAGGAGATAGGTATTCCATAGGAATATCAACAGAGTCAACTATTATGAACCCTCGAGGATCTTAGTTTCTGAACCACCAACCAAAGAAGATTCATGGCTGGATCTAGGCCTCCCTCCCCATATATGCAGGATTTGCAGATTGGTTTTCATGTGTGTCTTGAAAAACTATTATGATGACCATTCAAAGAGCTGTTGGCTGTAGGTATGATATTTTCTTCTAGCTGAGGTACCTGGTATGTGCTCAGTAGCATAGGAAGCACTTAACCTCACAGAGATATCAAGTGCCAGGGTTGGGACATACCCATGGGGACCCTACCTGCTTAGAGAAGGGGAG
This sequence comes from Montemys delectorum, assembly GCA_019843815.1. NCBI lineage: Eukaryota > Metazoa > Chordata > Mammalia > Rodentia > Muridae > Montemys > Montemys delectorum. Next base: position 7,180 of record JADRCD010098651.1, on the reverse strand, counting down.
GGGTTATTTGAAGAGAATTGTGTAGAAGTAATTTACCTGAAGGATCAGGAAGTGGGATTTAAAGTAAATAAGGGAAAATTAAATCAAAGGAGAGCAGATAATCAAAGATTTGACTAAAGTAAAAACAGAAGGGGTTAATCTTGGAGAAAATCAAAAGAAACTTGTTGTAAGCACAGAAATTTTGTTCTCAGAATCCATTTCAATCATAGGATGATACTATGTTCTAGTTCATAGACATAAGATGATCTGGGGTGTTTCTAGTAGCTAAATGGCATCAATTATTCATCTTTTGTTCCCCTCAACACGATGGCTGTTTTCTGTCCAGCTTCCAATGTTCACATTTGTTCACAAAAACATAAAGATTAGTCCAGCACAAAGTCTCTGACTGTTCTTAATCAAAACTCTGGCTTTTCAACTTTGTTCTCACAAGCATACTGACTCTTTCTAACCAAAAATAACTAAGAGATTTGATTGGTTGGACTGTAAAAGTTACATTCTGTATTATTTAACATAGATCAGTCTTATGATGAAATAAATCAGTATATTCAAATTTAGTGGCAGAAATGTATCTGTAATTTGGCCAAAAATATTGTCAGTTTTCAAGCCTAAAAGCTCTGTATTATTCTGGCTATTGTTTGCAGTTCAAATCCTGACTCTGTTCTTAGACCCTATTTGATGCGTAGTTGATCTTTACAAGAAATATTTCCCCTTCTTTCTGGGCTGGTGCCCTGAGTAGATTTTGGGTGCAAGCTCTGCAGACAGTACCACCACACCAAGAGAAAGATACACTCCCAGGTGCTCTAACATGCCCTGGATCAGAGGTTAGGAGGACCCAACATATGTCACAACACAGGGAGTAACTGAGACCAGTGGGACCAGGAACATAGGAACTCTTCTAGCCCAGTGGCTCAGGTTCCTTCTGGTCTGTCTGGGATGGCAGGTACCCTGAGAAGACCCTGGACACAAAGTCCACAGTGAGTCCCACAACATCCAGAGGAAGCTCTACTCCTAGGTGCCCTTACACATCCAGGATCAGAAGTGAGAAGGACCCAACATCTGTCCCATCACAGGGAGTAACTGGGATCAGCAGGACCAGGCACACAGGAACTCTGATAACCCAGTGGCTCAGATTCCTACATGTCTGTCTTGGCTAGTGCCCTGAGCAGACCTTAGGCACAAACTCTGCAGCCAGTACCAAAACACCCAGAGGAAGCTTCTCTCTGAAGTGCTCTAACAAGCCCAGAATCAAAGGATCCCAGAATCATAGGATCACAGAGACAGCTTGACTCTGAGTAGTTCTGATACAACCAGGATCATAGGAAGGACAGGTTCAAGTTACATTTAGCAAGAGTAGGTAGCACAAGAGATAACCAGATGGCAGGATGCAAGCATAAGAATATAAGCAACACAAACCAAGGTTACTTGGCATCATCAGAACCCAATTCTCCCACCATAGCAAGTCCTGGACACACTATCTCACTGGAAAAGCAAGATTCAGATATAAAATCGCTTCTCATGATGATGATACAGGACTTTCAGAAAGACATGGTAAACAACTAGTAGCCCTTCAAGTGGAAACACAAAAATACCTTAAAGAACTACAGGAAAACAAAGTCAAACATGAGAAGGAAATGAGCAAAACAATCCAGACTGTAAAAATGGAAAAAGGAAACAATAAACAAATCTGAAGGAACGACAATCCTGGAGATAGAAAACCTATGAAAGATATCAGGAGTCCTAGATGCAAGCATCACCAACAGAATACAAAAGATAGAAAAGAGAATATCAGGGGCAGAAGACAGCATAGAAAACATTGACACAACAGTCAAAGAAAATGCAGAAAGCAAAAATCTCCTCGCCCAGAACATCCAGGAAATCCAGGATGCAATGAGAAGACAAATCCTAAGGATAATAGGTATAGAAGAGAGTGAAGACTCCAAAGGTAATGGGCCAGTAAATATCTTCAACAAAATTATAGAAGAAAATTTCCCTAACCTAAAGAAAGAGATGGCCATGAACATACAAGAAGCCTACAGAACTCCAAATAGATTGGACCAGAAAAGAATTCCTCCAATCACATAATAATAAAAACAACAAATTCAATAAACAAAGAAAGAATTTTAAAAGCAGTAAGGGAAAAAGGTTAAGTAACATATAAAGGAAAGACTATCAGAATTATACCAGATTTCTCACCAGAGGGTATGAAAGCTAGAAGATCCTGGGCAGATGTCATACAGACCCTAAGAGAACAAAAATGTCAGCCCAGGCTATTATACCCAGCAAAATTCACAATTACTGTAGATGGAGAAAACAAGATATTCCATGACAAAACAAAATTTATGCAATATCTTTCCACAAATACATCCCTACAAAAGGTAATAGATGGAAAATATCAACATAAGGAGTGAAATTGCACCCTAATGGAAATTTCTTGATCATCCTCCAATGGTCTCTCTAATTTGGTAATTGGAGAAATAAGTCCAATATTGTACAATACAAATACACCTTCAGTTTGTTTGTTAGTGAGAGTGTCTTGCTGTGTACAACATAAAATACTTGAAATCTTGCTTTTCCTATGTCAGCCTCTCTATTAGTAGTATTTCTTATTTCACGTTTTTACACTATACTATGGTTTTAAAAACAGTTTCCATATTACCAAAGTATTTATATACCCAAAAGAAATGTAGACAATTAAGTTGAGAAGGGGCTTGGAAGAGAATATCGAAGAGTGAAACTAAATGCTTTGTTTGACATTTGTAACTCTTGTATCAAGTTTGAAGAAGATGACTTTAGTTGCTCCTTCTCTGAGATGAATGCTTTTCCAAATTGTCACAGCCAATGAACCAAATTCTGACCTTCCCCTAATGTCTGTGCCACCCTCCAAGCAGAACCATTGCTCATTGAAACTGTTGGTGAATGACTTTGGGGATTGACCATCTTAATACACACACCATTTGTTAAATGAATGTAACCTGTTCTTTGTAGGCTGAGAATAAAAATACTTACTCAAGTCAAATAGCTTTGACCATAGCAGGAAGTCTGTATCCAAAAATCGTGCCTACAATTCATTCCTTGGTGCCACAGAACTGTCAACTCTCAGCTTAGCTACGATGGAGGTAAAATCGTTTGGTGATGTGAGGGTCACTGAAGTATAGCCTTATTACAATGAAATTCAATGTCTAAAAATTGTTCTTATTCTGGGTTTGTACCACAATAGAACCAAGAATTTTTCCTAATAATTAATACAGTTAATATGTTTGTAGTTACTTAAAATTTATATTGAGAAAAACATACATATTTTCAGTATTGCTGTAGACAAGTATCTACATAAGACTGTTAAATTGATTGTTGTTTTATATCAAACAACTTTTAGAATATTCATTTTTATTTTTATAATTGTTTATAAATTTTCAAGAATATGACAAAAAAGACATTGTAGGTATTGAAGGGGGGTCTCTGGGAAGAGTTGTGGTACAATAAAGGAAAAACAGTATGATGTAATTCTATTTAATCAAAATATGTTTTTTAATGTTAACAAATTCACATAAATTGAAATTATATAACTTTTCTCATCACAATGCCATAAAAGTTAAAAGAAAATCAAGGAGACTCAAATAAGTGTCTGCCAGGAAATAATTTTCTTCACAAATCTTCTGCGATTTTCAGGGAGCCTGTGAACAAAGCTGACAAAGGAAAGATTATCGAGGAAAAAGGCCAAACTGTTTACTTATTTATGCAGGAACTTGCATGAAAAGTGGCTCAGCTCACTCAGAGACTTAAGAGGATAAACCAAAGGCTCAGCAAGTCCAAGGAGCCATGGTTGCTGGAGCAGAGGACCTTTGGATTCCCAGCACACACAAGGCAGCTCACAACTTCTGTAATTCCAGTTCCAGGGGATCTGTTGCCCTCATATGACCTCCTAGGGCACTGCATTGGTGGTGCACATATATACATTCAGGAAAAACAGGTATCCATAGAATGCAAACAAAAAAATCTTTATAAACATGCTTTAACAGACAGTACCTAGGAGAAGAAAAAAGTAAATAAATTTCTTTGTTGATAACGATTAGAAAAAAAAATTATCAAATGAGGTAACCCAGACAAAGATGGATAAACATGGAATGTATCCACTTAGGTGTGAATATTAGCCAATGCTAAAATAATCAACTGGCAATATAAAGACCCATTGTATCCAAAGATACTAAGTATACCAGAGTTGACGGTGGTGGGCCTGGTAGCACAATGATTCACTGATAGAGGAAAATAAAATACATTTCATGGATGGACTGGTGGAAGGTGGAAAATGGATGAGATAATGAGGTAGAGAGTTGAGGAAAGTTAAGGTTGAGGGAGAAAATGCTGAGACACAGTTGGGCTTGAAAGGGGAACTTGAGGGATGATATGGAAACCTGCTGTGGTGATATAAATCTGTAAATGATATAAAGGCAATCCAAATTCAATATCTTACTAATGGAAGAGAAGAAGTCCAAACTGACATGGCATTTGCCTCAAATAATCTTTCTTTTTTCTTTTTTTCTTTTTTTCTTCTTCTTTTTTTTTTTTTTTTTGGTTTTGTTTTTCTAGACAAGGTTTCTCTTTATATCCCTGGCAGTCCTGGAATTCACTCAGTAGACCAGGCTGCATGGCTGTCCTGGAATTCACTCTGTAGACCAGGCTGGCCCGAACTCAGAAAGCTGCCTGCTGCTGCCTCTCAAGTGATAGGATTAAAGGTATGTACCACCACAACTTCGCCTTAAATGAGCTTTCTAGTAATCTGAGTTTTAGTCAATGAGTTGTTGGCTAAGTGGGTCCCTTGGATCTCTAACCAACCTAGGTAGTTGTTAAGTAAACTCTTTGCTCTGTTGAAACTGAGAGCAGTTCTACATTTCCAAGAATCTCATTGGACATGGAGTTGAACCTTTCTGACTATATAATATTTTCTTTGATATGAGAACTTACTGAGCAGGCTAACAAAAGAGAAATGTGAAAAGCAGCCTGGCCTGAAAAATCTTTGGCTAAAATTTTGACTACCTTTCAGATATACTAGGGCAATGATGGCACAAACATTATAAGAAAAGCTAACCAATGTCTCATTTGACTTACATGCCAATCTTGAAGTTGGAACTCAAACCCAACCCTGCATGAGTACTAAGAACCACACACTAGATAAAACAAAGACCCAGGGAAAAATCAAATACTATCACTCTAGAAAAAAAAATTTAATGATGTGATTCTCGATGATTTCAGATTTTCAAAAAATCCCTGGAGATGAAGCTTGTTATCCAGCCTGATTTGAATGTCAGTCATTAGGCAAGGCTCTATTTGAACCCTTTATTTTCATGTGTCAGCCTCCTGAGTACATGTCCAATGGTAGAAGACGTATCTCTAACATTGCCTCTTTTGTGAACACATTTAACAATTTTAATGTTAAAATTCCTCATAGAAGAGAATATCAAAACATTAAATACCTGGTCTGTCAGAGATGCAACCAAGTAGAATAAACAGCATACAAAAATATATCTCACAATATAGCTCATTTGGTACGGCTATGTGAATATTATTTGATAATCCATATGTCTTCATATACCTCTTTAGTTGTCTTTTGGCACTGCATCTTCAAATAGTAACTTCTAAGGGAATTATCTAGAGATGGTAGATACTGTAACAGCAATAAAATTAATTTAAATAGAAAAAAAGAAATATGTTTATCTCCCTTGACCTAGTGTTTGAGTTGTGTGGGATGTAAAGGGACCCTATGAAACTGCTCCAGTGTTTCAAAGATATGGCAATTAACTGTAAAGACCTCCATATATGTCTTCATGAGATACATTTAGTAATTCATGCCTCTAGGCACGCAAATTGAGGAGCAATACATGGAAAGAAATGCAGTTGCTGGAGCAGCCAGTGGCAAGGAATTAATCCTACCCATTCCTTCTCAGGTGTATCCCTCCCCTGCTCCTGAGACAGCAATGGAAATATCCAAAACAGAGAGTGCTGCATACCCACATCTCTGGCAAATATAAGCACTTAGAATTCCTGGTTTTCATACAAGTTGCCTCAAATATGAATTAGATAATTAACATACATCATAGCAGTCAGAAATTTTACAAACACTGCACATATATTCACGCATGCATGTGTATATATGAAATATCCATATTAAATATAAATTATATTTTGAATATACTTATACTGGATAAACTAGGATTATATGCAATATATAAATTATATACACTGAATATGATTTATTTTTAAGGCTTTTAATAGTCTTTTCCTAATTGCTCATATTACAATGTTCTTTATTTCATACAGTATTGCTCTTTTTAAGTTAATTTTTCTTTGACATGACTTTATTATCATTTTTATTGGATATTTTCTTTATTTATATTTCAAATGTTATCTCTTTCCTGGTTTCTCCTTGGAAACCCACTATCCCATCAGCCTTCTCCTTGCTTTTATGAGGATGTTAGCCCACCCACCCACACTTGCCTCATCACCCTGGCAATCCCCTACATTGGGGCATCTAGCCTTCATAGGATCAAGGGCCTCTCCTCCCACTGATGCATACATTGATATATACAGTATGTACACTGAGTAAAATCATATTCATTAAGTATTATGGCACATTTAAAAAGAAAATTATGTACTTCAAATACAAATTTTATAAGTTCAAGTATAGATTATATGAATTGAATTAATTAGTCTTAAATATAATCAATAATATAATTTTGCATGTCCACAAGGATAGGGAATTATGGAACGAGCCCACGTGGCTCTAAAATATCAGTTACAGAAAATATAGAGAGGGTAGTTGCATACTCTCTCACTATTTATTTTGAATTTTTGACATTGGATGACTAGGGACTCTCTGCTGCTTAGCATTTATGCCACCTTACCACTCAGCATATTTATTCCCAGTCAAAATGGAAGAACTTGCTTACTGGTATATGGCAGTGTCCTGATCCAGTATGAATATGCAAGAGAGAGCATGTTTATGTTTTTCCACAAGGTGCTGAAAGAGCCCAGACAGACCAGTAGTCAAAGGCATGAGTCTACTCCTGTTGCTTAAAATACACCTCATAACTACTTTTTCTAAAATGTGGATTTCAATACAATGGTAAATACTAATGTACAACTGTTTGTAAACTAAAGATCACATAAGCTTCAGGGAATCAAAAAT
>JADRCD010098642.1:0-12197 GCA_019843815.1 Montemys delectorum | reverse complement strand
TATACAGATGGCAGCTCCTTTCTACATGAAGGGGCTAGAAAAGCTGGTTATGCCATAGTGTCAGATATCGAGGTGGTAGAGGCACAGGCCCTTCCTACTCACACCACTAATCAACAGGCTGAATTAATAGCCCTTACCTGTGTCTTTCAACTGGTACAGGAAAATCCCTCAACAGATTCCAAATATACTTTTCATATCTTCCTGTCTCATGCTGCTATCTGGAAAAAGTGTGGGTTACTTACCACAAAAGGAGAATCAGTAACTAACGCAAACCAAATTATGGCCATGCTAAAGGCCTCCCACCTTCCCATGGCCATTGTGATTGTCCACTGTAGATCACACCAGACAGACAACTCTATTGTCTCCAAGGGAAACAACCAAGCTGAGGAGGCAGCTAGAGCTGCTGTCCTTGGAGACCTAGACTCGTCTCATCTTCCTCAGGATATTTTTACACTGCAACCTACATCTCCACCTTCTTCACCCCCTGACACCCACCAAACTCTGTCCTATCTTCATCAGCTCTTTCATCCTAACAGCCAAGGATTGTCTTCTTTGTTAAGACTCACCTAGAGTCTACTCCTGAGGACTTAAACTTCTTAAAATCTTTCACTGATTCTTTCAAAATCTGTCAAAAGTCTGACCCCAACTCAAGGTATCGTAGCACCCCTTTTCCTACCCATCAGGGTAGAGGTTCCCTTCCTGGAACTGACTGGCAACTTGACTTTACCCATATGCCCACTGTCAGGCATGCCAAGTACCTCCTCGTCTTTGTGGACACCTTCTCGAGTTGGGTAGAGGCATTTCCCACAACCAACAAAAGGGATCAGACAGTCTCTGATCTCCTCCTCTGGGAGATCATCCCCCAGTTTGATGTCCCAGCTTCTCTCCAATCAGACAATGGTCCTGAATTTACTTACCAAGTTTCTCAAATCATGTCTAAGGCCCTAGACATTCTCTGGCATTTTCACATTCCTTACCACCCTCAATCTTCTGGTAAGGTAAAAAGAACTAACTGCTTTTTAAAGACCATTCTTGTTAAGCTGTCACAGGAACTTCACCTCTATTGGGTTAAACTCCTACCTCTGGCTCATTTTAGGTTATGAGCTCTCTCAAAGCAACCTCTCCTCATCTCTCCCTTCATGTATAGACATCCAGTCCTAACTCCTGGTCTTTCACCTAAATGCTCTCTACTCTCAGACCATCTGCTTACCCCATTACTTTGCCACCTCCATTCTCTCTTATGGAACTTTGCTGACGACCATCTACCTCACCCATACACTGTCTCCTGTGCACTACCTATCAACAGTGGAGACCAAGTCCTTCTATCCTCTCACCTCTCTCTCAAATTGCAGGGCACTTTTAAGGTAATTCTTGTGATCCCTACAGCTGCTAAACTTGAGGGACTCTCTCATTGGGTCCATCTGTCTCACCTCAAACCTTTCATTTCTACACCTAAAAATGACTCTTTTTCATACACATCAATTTTAATAAGACTGTTCTCTGTTAAGCTCCAGAGGACAAGACTGCCCACCTTGTCCCCAATCCTAGAAAATGGGACTCTACTCCAGCAGCTGAGCTCAACCTCACTGGTTTAGACATGGGTTTCTCGTCCTCCCTCTCCTGTTCATTTCTATCTGGGGTAGCCCTTATATTTGGAGATTTGAGGTTCAAGAAACCCTCATAGATAATAAACAGTTTTTCCAAATAGGGTCAGGAAACTGCTCCATAGCCAGATGCCAGGAACCAATCCAAATTGCTGTCATCCCAGTATCTGTAATCTCATCTAAATATTATGATCTTTATTCTTGCTTTGTCTTTGAGCAGACAAAAGATTTTTGTAAAAAATGGCCAGACAAATATGGGGGCTGCCCATATTGATCTTGTCAGATACATATGGTAGGATCACGGATCAATCATTTCTTCTATCAACACTGCAAGACACTTTTTCTATATATAAGACCCATGGGATTCCAGGTGGGAGACAAGAGCTGTTGGTAAGCTCTACCATAAAAATCAGCATGGGTCCCCAGTAAGTACTGTCCATATCCAGAAAAAAAATATGTTTCAATTGCCCAACCCTGGATATCGGGCAAGCAGGGGAGATAATCAAACACTCCTCCAAGGTTTTTATCTCTTTGACATCACTCATAAATGGCGCTAACTTGTCATTTTGCTTTTATTTCAGACCTTGACCTCAGCATACCAACTCCTTAATGTCACCAGACCTGGATGCTTTAAGAATTGCTCGTTATATGTACCCCCTGGAACTAACTCAAAATTGTCACTTAATAGTATCTCCAGTGATACTGCCAAGTAACATTACCTCACCCTTTGTTAGCTTCCCTGAGTCCAATGTTACCATAACTCCATACCTTACTTCTATCCCTCTTTGGCACAGCAAACTGTTTTAAGTCCTCTGGGACTCATTCAGTGGGAACAATGAGCTCCCTAGACTGCAATAGGACCATAACCCTTGATATATCATCTCTATCACAATGCCCTGCAATCTAAAACATGTCAATTTTTTGTGACACTCCGTCATATCATCGCCTACCTGCCAGGTGGTCAGGAGTTTGCACATTAGTACTTCTTTTCCCTGAACTGGGAGTAATCCAGGGAAACAAGACCCTGCCAATCCCAGCTGTAGATATGATAGCTGCCCAACATAAGAGGGCAGTCCAAGTTGTGCCACTCTTGTTTGCTACAGGAATTGCAATAGGTGTTGGTACTGAAATTGCAGGGATAACGACTTCCATGACCCAATATAGTACAGTCACTTCTTAGTTTCAAAGCAATTTTCAAAAAATGTCTGAAACTGTGCTTACTATCCAAAATCAGATCGATTCTTTGGCAGCTGCGGTGTTTCAGAACAGATGGGGACTAGATGTCCTGACAGCTAAAGAAGGTGGGCTTTGCCTGTTACTTCAAGAAGAATGCTGTTCCTACATCATCCAATCCAGGATAGTAAGAAATAAAATCCAGGAACTATGGTCAGACATAAAAAGTTTCAGGGACTGTGAAACTTCCAGTTCTGGGATTTTTTGAAAACCCCATATGGAAGTGGATACTCCCTTTTGTAACCTCTTTCCTAGCCATCTTCCTGGTGTTATTATTTGCTTCCTGCCTCATTAATCTTGTTTCTATATTTATTCAATGACAAATACAAAAAATTCTAACTAGGCTATTAGGCAGCTCCTGTTACACCCACTGCCCATAGAAGAGCTGTTGTCCACAGAGGAACCTGATGAGAATGTTTACCAAGTGGATCCCAATGGTGAAAGTCATCTACCCCCCATTGATGACACCCTAGACAGTAGGAAATAGCTTAAGATGGCCTTAGGATGCCTTAGTTCCCTTTTCTTCTTTTTTTTTTATTTAAATTTTATTGCATTATGATAAGAAAAGTTGCATAATTTCAATGTATCTGAATTTGTTAACATTTAAAAACATATTTTAAGTAAATAGAATTAAATCACATTCTTGTTTCCCTTTTGTACTCCAACTCCTTCCAGAGAACCTCTGTTCAATACCTACAATATCTTTTTCTTGTCATATTCTTTAAAATTTATAAAATATTATAACAATAAAATGAGTATTATATAAATTGTTTGATATAAAACAACAACCAATTTAACAGTCTTATGTAGATGCTTGTCCACAGCAATACTGAAAATACATACATTTTTCTCAATATAAATTTTAAATAACTCTAAACATATTAACTGTATATTTCAAAATAATACATCACTACTAGTATTTTCTTAAATGAACATAAATATATAAAGTCTTTTTGTTTGTCTGTTTGTTTTGTATTTAGTAGAGCTTAAAATCTTGTTTCTTACTGTGGTACAAGCCCAAAATAACAATTTTTAGACATTGGATTTTTTTGTAATAAGGCTGTACTTCAATAACCCTCACATCACCAAAGGATTTTACCTCCATTGTAGCTAAGCTGAGAGTTGACAGTTCTGCTGCACCAAAGAATGAATTGTAGGAATGATTTTTGGATACAGACTTCCTGCTATGGTCAAAACTATTTGACTAGAGTGAGTGACTTTATTGTCAGCCCACAAAGAACAAGTTACATTCATTTAAGAAATGGTGTGTGTATTAAGATGGTCTATTCATAAAGTCATTCACCAACTATTTCAATGAACAATGGTTCTGCCTAGTTCCCTTTTCACCATCGGCTTCCCCTTCCCTTTTTCTTTCCTTCTCTATATATAACAAAAAGGGAAGTATGTTAGCACCAGGTCCTCCAAAGCCCGTGATGTCACATGGGTGGGTCTCACAGACCTGTTGCCAGGGCAACAGCCACCGTATTCCCAGAATCCATTGGGCTCATCTCCCACCTTTACCTGTGGGCACTATATCAGAACACATACACACACACACACACACACACACACACACACATATGGGGAACGTTCCTTTTGGGCTCTCTCTTTCTCTCTTCCTCCTCTCTCTCCACTATTGCCTCCTTTCTCCCTCCCAATTAAACCTCTTACACGTGGAACTGTTTGAGCTTGGTGTGTGGTATGTCCTGACGCAAACCACTGTTCTAACACATCAGCTGCTATGAACATAGTTGCGCGTATGTCCTCATTACATGTTGGAGCATCTTCTAGTTAAATGTCCAGGAGTTGTATAGCTGGGTCCCCAGGTAGTACTATGTCCAATTTTCTGAGGAACCACCATCCTGATTTCCAGAGTGGTTGTACCAGCTTGCAATCCCACCAGCAATGGAAGATTGTTCCTCTTTCTCCACATCCTATCCAGCATCTGCTGTAACCTGAGTTTTTGATCTTAGCCATTCTGACTGGTGTGAGGTGGAATCTCAGGGATGTTTTGATTTACATTTCCCTGATGACTAAGGATGCTGAAAATTTCATTAGGTGTTTCTCAGTTCTTCGAGTTTCCTCAGTTGAGAATTCACTAACTAGGTCTGTTTCTCATTTTTAGATTGGGTTATTTGGTTCTCTGGATTCTACTTTCTTGAGTTCTTTGTATATATTGGATATTATTCCTCTATCAGATGTAGGATTGGTAAAGATCTTTTCTCACTCTGTTGATTGCCATTTTTGTCCTACACATTTTCTTATGTGGGGAGTGTGGCATGTGTTCTAGGCTGGAAATCTGGCAGGGAACAGGGAGTTACCTAAGTCCCAGGTGTGTGCCCATAAAGTCTTCAGGTCTCAAATCTGTTGTATCTTACCAAGCTTCCTGGCATGGTTTTACTGTCCCACAGGCTGGGGGTAGTGGAGATGGAATCCTGGTAAAGTGGGAATCTCAGACCTGATCCAGAATCCTTCAAGTGGAAAATCCTGAATTCCTATAAATTTATTGTGTCCATTGTAGGTTTACCTAGCAAAGAATCTCTGGTGGTAGGTTTTAGGAAGGCCAGGGGGAGGCTGGACAGTAGCAGAGTTAGTATGATGAATAACAAAAACAGCCACGAGATTAGAGGAGAAGGGAGATTGTGGAGGAAACATGGCCTGAGCAGCAGTCACCAGGTCATGGATGTCCTTCCAGGAGATCTTGGTGTTCCTCTGGGTTTGGTGCTTCCTCTGCCTCCTCCCTTGTTTTTGATATGTCAGTGAGAGGTGGGCCATCTTGCTTGGTGTGTTGGTGTCAGACATTTGTAGTAGGAACCCAGTTAGGCTTAGGCTGGTCCTGTGGAAAAACATAAGTGAACCACTCCTAGTTGTAAAGAGAGAATCTGGTCCCTACCAAATTCCATCCAAAGGATCATGTCCTTGTACTAGGGTAGGGGGAATTAATTTTGGTGTGTGTCACTGGAGGGTTATAGGAAGGTGTCTGGAGGTTTTGTAGATGTTAAATATGTTTGTGTAGTTAGAGATATTAATTGTACAATAGTGGGTAGGTGATTATCTTTTGTTTTAGCAGTTGGGAGTTTTGGGTTTGGTGCATTTTTTTCTACTATTCCTTGGGCCTGAGTTTTGTGAGGAATCCCTGTATGGTGGGCCATTTCCCAGTATATGCAGATGGTTTTGCATTGAGAGCTAGTGAAGGCAAGGCCATTATCAGTTTTTATCTGTTGAGGAATGCCCACAATGGCAAAGGTGGAGAGCATATGATGAATTAACCTTTTTGAGTTTTCTTGTTTGGACTGTAGCCCATATAAAATATGAGTATGTATCTATTGTAGCAAAAAGGTACTTTTGTCTACCAAATTGAGAAAAATGGGTGACATCAATTTGGCATAAGGCATTGGATTTGAGTCCTCAGGGATTGGTGTCATTGTTTGTAAATCTAGGATGGTAATAATGGATGCACAGGAGGAACATGTTTTTATTATCCTTTGAAATTGAGCAACGGGGATGTAGGGAAAGTTGACATAAAGCCCTTTTATATTTGTGTGTGTGCAAATAGAATTGGTCTGTTTTCAATGGAGGTTCCCACAGCTTAGCACAAATGACTTCAGTATGACAGTACTATTTAGGACATAAAACTCAGAACACAGATAATACTATCTGCCAAAATGAAGACAAAACAAAACAAAACAAAAACTAAAAAAACAAAAAACAAAAAACAAAAAACAAAACTAAAAAAACTAAAAACCAAAAAAGACCTTAGTAATCAATGTCCAGTTCTGGGAAAGTCTTTAATTGTGATAACCTTGCTTTTTGGGTTTTGCAGTTCTGCTTCTAGCTAATCATACTTGTTAACTGAAGTATGTCAACATAGAATTTGAATTTTGTGCTGAAAAGCTCATCATGGAAAGGCTTGGGACTACACTGGAATCCAGAACAACCAATGTAGTGACCAGCTGGCTAATAGACTTTCTATCGGATTAAAGCTGTGTCTGAGAAGTCTTCCTTGGTGGGTACCCTAAAACGGTTATCTTTTATGTTATGTGTTGTTACCCGTTTCCCATATTCTTTCCTATAAATACAATTACTCTCTATTGTGTTTCTTGATATTGGGGGAAGGATGGTGTGGGCAGCCCTTTGAAAACCAATGCTCTATGTTACACCTCAACCTTAACTCATAGCTCAGCCCAGTTCTGGGACCAGTTCGAGTAAAGAGGTAGGAACAAATTCATGCTGCTTGTGTACTGATACTTTTGAGGGTGATGTGTAGTTCAAGATTTTTATCAGCTACTCATAATGATTCTGTTGGGAAATATAACAGGTTATGACACATGTTGCTAGTTATTACATAGGCTCTATCCCCAGTCAGTATCCTGGGCATTGAAGCCATTAGGATCTCACCAATTTAAGAGTTTACTAATTTCCAATATAAATTCCAATATAAAATCTTATGCTGTTTAGTCTAGCCTATGTTCAGTAAATGGAACTTTGTTTCTTTGGGATTTTAGGTGAACATGAGTTAGGCAACAAATTTTCCTTACCTTACACAAGATAACAGGGCAAAATGACTTTGGGTCACCAAAGGTGTAAAGGTTATTAAAGTAGAACTTTTCTGATCTCCATGTCAGAAAATGATGATCTAATTATTAACTAGATTTGAAAGATCATTAAGATCAAACTTTTCTGACCTCTATGTCAAAAATGATGATGTAATTATTAACTAAACTCATGTTTGTTTTGAATAGGACTGAATAATGTCGATATTGAATCACAGTACACAGTAAAGGTTGGTGGATGAAATAGTACTGAATGTATATATGGAAGCAAAAAGGGCAAGATAAGGACTCAAACCCTGCCTCTACTCCCTGTCTCTGTCTGCCTAGACAAAGGACCGAATCTCCAAGGCTCAGCTTTTAATTCAGATTGGGAATAATTTTGGCTTAGAGAAAGAAAGTAGAGGGAATCAGAAGAACTAGTGATATAAGAATTTTATGACAATATACAGAATTTGTATAATATGATTTATGAAATACTGTATAACATAGTCTTAAAAGACAATTTTCTGTGCTAAGAGAATGTAGCAATATCAACTCAGTCAATTTAGAATACCTATGAAGCCATCTCTACAAATCAAGCCCTTGCTTTAGCTTTGCCATTATAATTAGAATAACATATCATTTCACTAATATTTAAATTTTTATGATGTCTGTGTCCTCAAATTCCATTCTGAACATTCTGGACATTTTATACTATGATATCTAACATCCCTAAGCACCTATGATCTATTAAAGCCACAGAAATTGCTGTGTATTCAATCTTTTTTATTTATTATATAGTATTTTTTATTCTTGTCAGTTATAGAATTATGATCATTAGTTTTATGTCAACTCGACACAAGCTGGTGTCATTTGGAAAAAGTGAACTTCAATTGAGAAAATGTCTCCCTAAGATCTGGCTGTAGGCATATTATTTCCTCTTTAAAAGAATTATTTATTTATTTATTTATTTAATACTCCATATTTTATTCTCCCTCTGCCCCTCATCCACTCTCCTACTGCTGTACCTCCCATACTTCCTCCCCACCTCCTGTCTCCAAGTGGATGTACCCATTCCCCACACCACTAGACTTCTAAATCACTAGGGCCTCCAGTCTCTTGAGGGTTAGGTGCATCTTCTCTGAATGCACAGAAGCCTAGCAGTACTCTGCTGTATGTATGTTGGTGGCCTCATATCAGTGGGTGTATGCTGCCTGTTTGGCAGTCCAGTGTTTGAGAGATCTTGGGGGTCCAGATTAATTGAGACTGCTGGTCCTCCTTCAGGGTCATCCACCTCCTCAGCTTCTTTCAGTCTTTCTCTAATTCAACAACAAAGGTCAGCTGCTTCTGTCCATTGGTTGGGTAAACTATGTGCCTCTGACTATTTGAGCTGCTTGTTGGGTCTTCTGGAATGCGATCATGCTAGGTCCCTTTTTGGGAGCATTACATAGCCTCAGTGATAGTATCAGGCCTTTGGACCTCCCCCTTGAACTGGATCCCTCTTTGGGCTTGTTGCTGGGCCTTCTTTTCCTCAGCCTCCTCTCCATTTCCATCCTTGTAATTCTTTCAGACAGGAACAATTATAGGTCAGAGTTGTGACTGTGGGACGCACTACCCCCCCCATTAGATGCCCTATCTTCCTGCTGGAGGTGGACTCTATAAGTACCCTCTCCCTACTGAAGGGCATTTCATTTATGGTCCCTTCCTTTGAGTCCTGAGAGTCTGTTATCTCCCAGGTCTCTGGTGCATTTGGAGGGTCCCCTCAACTTCCTACATCCTGAGGTTGCCTGTTTTCATTCTTTCTGCTGACCCTCAGGGCTTCAGTCCTTTTACCGCACCCAAGACCAGGTCAGGGTCCCCTCTTCCCCCAAATCCCCTAATGTGTCTTCTTTCCCTCCAACGTTCCTCCCTCTCTCCCCTCTTGTGGTTGCTTTCTTCTCTCTCCCAAGAAGGACTGAGCCATCTTTTCTTGGGCATTTCAGCTAGTTGACATTTGTTGAGTATCCACTTATTAGTGAGTACATACCATGCATCCCCTTTTGGGTCTGAGTTACCTCTCTGTATATGGGATGAATCCCCAGGTGGTACAGTCTCTGGGTGACCTTTCCTTTAGTCTTTGCTCTATACTTTATCTCCTTATTTGCTCCTGTGAGTATTTTGTTCTCCTTCTAAGAAGGACTGAAATACCTAGAGTTTGGTCTTCCTTCTTATTGAGATTCATGTGGTTTGTGAATTGTATCCTGGTTATTTGGAGCTTTTGGGCTAGTATCTACTTATCAGTGAGTGCACATCATGTGTTTTCTTTTGCAGTTAGGTTACTTCACTCAAGATGATATTTTCTAGTTTTATCCATTTGCCTAGGAATTTCATGAATTCATCATTTTTAATAGCTGAGTACTACTCTATTGTATAAATGTACCACATTTTCTGTATCCATTCCTCTATTGAAGGATATCTGGGTTCTTTACAGCACCTAGCTATTATAAATAAGACTTCTATGAACATAGTAGAGCATGTGTATTTATTATATGTTGGAGAACCTTCTGGGTATATTCCCAGGAATGGTATGGCTGGGTCTTCATGTAGATCTATTTCCAATTTTCTGAGGAACCTCCAGATTTATTTCCAGATTCTTGTACCAGTTTGTAATCCCACCCACAACGGAGGAGTGTTTCTCTGTCTTTACATCCTCTCCAACATGTGTTGTCACTTGAAGTTTTGATCTTAGCCATTCTGACTGGTGTAGGGTGGAATCTCAGAGCCATTTTGATTTGTATTTCTCTGATCACTAAGGACTTTGAAAGTTTCTTTAGGTGCTTCTCAGCCATTCGTGATTCCTCAGTTGTGAAATCTCAGTTCAGATCTATACCCCAGTTTTTGATTGGGTTGTTTGATTTTTTTGGTGATAAGCTTCTTGAGTTTTTTTTTTTTTATTTTTTTTTATATATTTTGCATATTAGCCCTCTATCAGATGTGGGGTCAGTAAAGATTTTTTCCCAAACTGTAGGTTGCTAATTTGTCTTATTGATTATGTCCTTTGCCTTACAGTTTCATGAAGTCCCTACTCTTAATGAGTGATTCATTGAAGAGGGCCCAGCTCATGATGGGTGGGGGCCTTCAGTGGGATAGTGGTCCTAGGTTTTAGGAAAAAGCACAATGAGCAAGCCATGGGAAACAAACCAGTAAGTGGCACCCCTCCATGACCTCTGCATCAGATCCTGCTTCCTGAACCCTTTCCTGCTTGAGTTCTTGTTTGACTTCGTTTAATGATGAACCATGCCATGGAATTGTAAAACAGTTAAAGTCTTTCCTTCTCAATTTGCTCTTGGTTATGATATTTCATCACAGCAATAGTACCTCTAATTTAGACAAGAATTAAAAAACACAAGACACCTTTTCTGGGAGAGACAATACAGTCAAGGGATTAGTTCCTCAAGTACTTTCTGCTCAGTTATTTGATGTCTCTGTTACACTGAGGTCAGTTATACTGAGGTAGATCCACTTCTATAGTGATATGAAAGGGGTAATCCTAATCCTTTTCGTAAGTAGTCATATAGCTATTTTGTGGAACTCCTAACAGTGGGAGTAGCTATTTTGCCTGATCTTGAAACTCTTTTCCTTCCTACTGTGTTGTCTTATCCAGCCTCAATATGAGGGCTCTTGTCTTACTGTATCTTGATTTGTCCAGTGATAGTGAATAGAAAACAGAAGGGGAGTAATATGGGTTGGGGGGAGGAGAGATGGGAGGTACAGGGAGGATTGGAGAGAAGAGTGCCCTGGATGTTTGGTATTAGGCATGAATCTATTTTAAGTAAAAATATTGTAATGAAACTACAGTGTATTCCTATGGCCAAAGGAAAATCTCATTGAATTTATTTTTTCTTTCTTTCCATGAACTGTGTGATATGACAGTTCTTCTGTTAATCTTTTTTAACATTAAAACAAATAAGAACAGTCTTGATTTTCCATGACTTGTTTATAGGACAGGATAATGTGTGATCTCTTATTCAAGATGTCTTAGTAACACTAGACACACTTTATCTGCATAGTTATGTTTGTCAATGTCTATTAAATACGTATAAAGCTACATTTATTTAGAATACGTGTATAAATGTTTAAGGTAACAAATACTTTAAATATATAGTTAAGTATACAGTTAAATATACAGTTAAACCTGGGCATGGTCACTCATGCATAGACTTCTAACCTTGGGAAGATAAAACAGAGGAGTAGATAGTTTGAGCTACCTCATGAGACAATAGAGTATGAAGAACAGCTTGTGTTTGTCATTATCACTGGGATAAAGTCCTTGTAAAAGAGAGATTAAAGAGTAGGAGCTAACTGATTAGTCAATTATGATGTCATATTGATTCTGCTGCCACACAATAAAACCTCTGTGCTGCCTGATCACAGCTGAGCCAGTAGGGAGGAACTCAATGGATCCAATCGCTTTCCTGGTGCTCACTGTCTCCTGTCTCATTCTCCTCTCATTCTGGAGACAGAGTTCTGGGAGAGGGAAGCTCCCTCCTGGCCCCACCCCTCTTCCAATTATTGGAAATTTACTCCAGCTAGATGTGAAGAACATCACCCAATCCTTAACCAATGTAAGTATGCCTTTTGGTCATCTAGCACCTTGCAAAGAAAAATCAAATTCTTTTTTAAAATTTATTTTTCATATTGTGCTGGGGGCCAGCCCTGGCTGCCATCTTTCTTCTTGTCAGTTATTCTTGAGGCAGTGGAGTGGGTAGAGTGCCTGCAGACGGTAAAACTTGGTCTTATGGGATATTTATTATTATTTTTATTATATTTTATTATATATGTTATTATA
>JADRCD010098641.1:0-10874 GCA_019843815.1 Montemys delectorum | reverse complement strand
AAAGAAATGTTCAACATCCTTAGTCATCAGGTAAATGCAAATCAAAAAAACTCTGAGATTCCACCTCACACCAGTCAGATTGGCTAGGATAAAAGACTCAGGTGACAGCAGATGCTGGAGAAGTTGTGGAGAAAGAGGAACACTACTTCACTGCTGGTAGGATTGCAAACTGTTACAACCACTCTGGAAATAAGTGTGGCGGTTCCTCCGGAAATTGGATATAGTTCTACCAGAGGACCCAGCCACACCACTCCTGGGCATATACCCAGAAGATACTCCAACATGTAATAAGGACACATACTCCACTATGTTCGTAGCAGCATTATTTATAATAGCCAGAAACTGGAAACAACCCAGATGTCCCTTAACAGAGGAACGGATACAGAAAGTATGGTACATCTACACAATGGAGTACTACTCAGCTATTAAAAACAATGAATTTATGAAATTCTTAGGGAAATGGATGTATCTGGAGAGTATCATCCTGAGTGAGGTAACCCAATCACAAAAGAACACACATGGTATGCATTCTCTGATAAGTGGTTATTAGCCCCGAAGTTTGGAATACAGGATGAACGACACACAAACCACAAGAAACCTAAGAAGAAGGAAGACCAAAAGGTGGACATTTCATTCCTTCTTAAAAATGGGAATCAAACACCCACAGAAGGAGTGGCAGAGATTAACTATGGAGCAGAGACTGAAGGAAGGACAAGCATATAGCTATCTCCTGAGAGGCTCTGACAATACCTGACTAATACAGATGTAGAGGCTCACAGCCATTCATTGAACTGAGTACACGGTCCCCAATGAAGGAGTTAGAGAAAGGTTCTATGGAGCTGAAGGGTTTGCAGTCCCTTAGGATGAACAACAATTACTAACTAGTACCCTCAGAGCTCCCAGGGACCCAACCACCAATCAAGGACTATACAGGGTGGGACTGAATGTTCTGGCAGCATGTGTATAGTAGAGGATTGAAAATTCGATCATCAATAGGAGGAAAGGACCTTGGCCTTGTGAAGGTTTTGTGCCCCAGTATAGGGGAATTCCAGGGCCAATAAGTGGGAGAGGGTGGGGTGGCAGGCATGGGGAGTGGGGAGGCAAAAGGAGTTTGTTCTCTTTGTTTTTGTTTCTTTGTTTGTTTTTTGGAGGGGAACCTGGGAAAGGAAAAATTTACATGTAAATAAAGAAAATATCTAATATAAAAATAAAAAAAAGAAAAAAATTAATTTTTTATAGAATATATTTTGGTAATTTTTTCATCCTCTAACTCTTCCTATATCCATATCCTTATCACCTCCCAAGCCACCCAACATCATCATCATCTTTCTCTTAAAAAAAAAAAGCAAATAAGCCAAACAAAAACTAACCCCTCACCAAAAAAAAACCTTTCTGAACAGTGGCAAGAGTGTTACCTGAACTTCTGAGAACACTGTTTGCTCTTCCAGAGAACCTGGATTCTATTACCATCCTATATGGCTTCTCACAATTGTGTAACACCAGTTCCTGGGAATGTGTTCCTTTTTTCAGCCCCTCATAGCACCAGACACTCAAGTAACATACAGACCCCATGCATAAAAATACCCATACACATAAAATAAAAATCTTGAAAAATTCTTTCAAATAAAAACAAACAAAAATGCAATAAGATGATAGTCAATACCACCACTACCACCACCACCAACAGCACCACCACCACCACCAACACCACCACCACCATCACCACCATCACCACCATCACCACCACCACCACCACCACCACCACCACCACCACCACCATCACCAAAATAAGCCTCAGAAAATGAAACAAATCCTGCCTTCATCACAAATACACGAGTTTGTGTTAAGCCCACTTAAAAAAAAATACTTGGTGGTAGTAGCATATGACTTATTTCCTTATTTTGTTACCTAATCAGTTAGTAGTACTTAGGAATGAAATTCCCAATAGTTTATTCAATCCCAAGTGTTTATCCCTATATACATGTGAGTAACTCTAAATGGACTCAATAGTTTTCACATATGTACATGTGTGTGTCTGTGTGTATTAATATGAGTGTATGAAAAATTAAAGAAGAGGTCATGGATTTGAGAGGGAGTTCACGTCATGGGAAAAGTATTGTTTGGAAGCAGAGGGACTTAGATATTATCATTGTACTATACAATGAGTTTTATACATGAGGGCATTCAATGCCCCAGTGTAGGGGAATGCAACGGAGGGAAGACAGAAGTGGCTGGGTGGGTGGGGGGCACCCTCATGGAGGCAGGGGGAGGGGCTGAGGTTGGGGGTTCCCAAAGGGGAGGCCTGGAAATGGGAAACCATTTGAAATGTAAATAAAGAAAATATCCAATAAAACAATAAAGAAACAAGCAAGCAAGCAAACAAACAAACAAACAAAACCTATGGGATAAAGGAAGCCCTGTTGTGTTTAAATAGTTAAATTGTTCTGCCTGAGATAGTTTGTACATACAAATTTTATTTTAATTTTGCGATAAGAATAAAAGTGATTAAGTCTTCAAAACCCCCAAAAAACCAACAAAAAAGAAATAAATAATAAATTTCCTACCCTTGTATTTAGTATTTATATAGGCACACTTTAACCAACAACCCCCGTAACCAAAAGTCATAGCTTGTGATTTAGATCTCAGGTCACAACACACACTGTGGCTACTGTCTTGTCATACTTTTTTTCTAAGCTTACTCAAGGTGGATAAATATCATATAGCAATGCAAGTTCCTGCAGAGTCCCATGATAAACCAAGTCCTCTGACAGTTTTTCATCATTTTGAAGATAACCATAATCTTGACCAAGTCTTTACATTGCTGTATTTACTGTTGACAGCTTAAGCTCTACCACATACAACTATATAAGTCAAAGATTCTAGGCTACCATAGAATTGTAAACCTTTAGAAATAATTTTCAATGAGTGATTGCTGTGAAAAAGTTTGTTAGGTTTCAAGTAGTTTCTGTGGTACCAGTAAATAAGTAATGTAGACATTGGTCACTTCAGTTAGATGTCTTTATACTAAATTTGTACACATGTGACAGTTGCTTTTAAACTGGTCAGTGGGAAGAAAGTTGATGAGGTTTTCCAAAAGGTTAACATGAGTGAGAGGAGGCTTGCTTAAATTATTAAAGAAATTATTGTCATTTCAGAAAAGACTAAATGAAGCAAAGAAATAGCATGTCCATCTAAAGCATACTTTTGAGATCCAGGTTTTACAGTTTTCTTTCAACCTTTGAGTACTGAGCTACCAGGCGAGGACCATATAGTCAAAACATAAGCTGATGGGATGACTAGCATCAAAGTATATCAAACAGATTGCTGTGTTACTAGCACCATGATCTGATACACAGGACTACGTTGCGTGCTTCCCTCTGCTGGCATAGTAGTATGAAAATTTGGTTATTTTGAGTAAGATAAGTGGAGTTTACTTGTAGAAGGGATCTATATCTCATTCAGTGGCCAGAGGGGATTCTGTGCTGGATAGAAAATATTTCCATTACTGGTTTGCTATTTCTTGCACCAAGACATAGACTAATTTCCATGTTTTTGGTAGACAAAATGTCTAAATGTTGGTCTCTGACATTAGACACATCTGATAGGGTTACTATTGTTGTAGTGAGACACCATGAACAAAGAAAATTGGGGATGAAGGGGTTTATTTGGCTTACATATCATGAATCAGAGTCCATTGAGGGAACCCAAGGCAAGAGTTCAAAACTGGGTGGAAACCTGAATGCAGAAGCTGATGCAGAGTCCATGAATGAGTGCTGCTAACTGGCTTGATCTTTGGCTTGTTCATGCTTCTTTCTATTAGAATCCAGGACCACCAGCCCAGTTGTATTCTCATTCACAAGGGGTGAATCAGTAAGGGGTGATTCCCTCATGAATCAGTAAATAATAAAATGTTTTGCTTGCCTGCAGCCTGTTTATGATTTTATGGTGACATTTTCTCAATTGGGATTTCCTCCTTTCTGATAACTTTTACTAACGTTAAGTTGACACAAAACTAAGCAGGTACTAGACCATAGAAAAGCAATAATTTCCCTCTTAGGCCCACTTTCTGTTTGGGATCACACACCTCTACCTTTGCCCCAAGAGAGACTGCCATTAGATGAACAAGTGTATTTCATTACTCTAGTAACTCTTGCCTGCAGCCAAGTGTTGAGCAACCTATGTTGAGAGTCTTCAAGTGCTGACAGGAATCATCTTCATTTGGACTTGAGAGTTTCAGATAGCCTACTGATGGAAGGGTGACATAGAATTTATTAAACATGGTATTTGACTTTAAAATTATGCAAAAAAGAGTAAGATAGTGTATTTAGAAACAGATTACATGCTTCTTTTGGTCATCACATAATCAACTCTTCATAAAGTAAATTAGGATTGAAAAAGGTGTTTTTGCTCATGAATGATTAGGTTAATAACACTTTCTGGGAGGAAACTATATGTTGTGGTTGGGGTAGTTAGTAAGAACTTACTGCCCATGTTATAATTACTATAGTTACAATGGCCAAAAGCAATGTCACTTTCCATGTAATAGTTTATCATCACAGGAGGTGAGAGTAGGTGTGCCGCGCCAACCCTGACCAACAGGAATTAAGACACGACACAACCGGTTCCTTCTCTTAGTGGTTTACTCAGGATACTTTACAGGCAGCATTGTGGAGAGGTGAGCCCACGATCCCTACTCGGGCACAGCTTATATCCTAGTAGAAGCTCATGAACTCATGCCACGTGTCATCTCCCCATAGGCCAGGGAAGATCATGCCACTCAGAAGCACAACCTTCAAGCCAAATCAAGTGTTGTTTATCTCAGAGCTCTCGGCCAGCCGTTGCCATCTTTAGGACGCGGTTCGGACGGCTCTCTACAAGTAGGAACTCAAGCAGGCCAAGAATCTGGAGGCAGATGCTGGTGATGAATTTATGTAGGGGCACTGCTTATTGGATTGCTCACCCATGGTATGTTCACTCTACTCCCACCCTTTTCTTTACATGCTTATTGATTCTTGGTAGATTTCACATCATGTAGCACGATTTCACTCATTTTCCTTACCTGTTTATATTTGCCCTCAGCACTAGTAACTTGCCCCTCAGAAGAAAGGAAAACAAAAACAAAAACAAAAACAGAGAAGTTGTTGTGATGTGTTGTAGAGTATACCCTTCAAATTCCCTTCGGAATATACCCTTCCTTGCAAATGTTCATTGCAGTGAGTCATTGCAAGAGTCTGGTTTAAGGGCTCTGACTCATGCTATGCTATCAATACTGGATCCTTACCAGGTCTCCTCTCAGACGTTTTTGTTGCCCTGTGTCAAGGAGATTGTGAAGCTTTAGAACTGCAGGACTGCCCCTTCATGCACTCTAATAGTTTCTAGGTGGCATGGATGCTGGGTTGGGTAAACTCAGAGCTCTGTATTTGGGCCTGGGTGGTAGCTGAGTTGGTCAGCCTCATATCTCTCCTGTGCCCATGCCATCAGGGTCAGCTCTACTGTGCTGCACAGGAAAAATGTGGGGCATGTTCTTTTGAGTGCTGTGGGTAACAAGGAGGCAGGGCCAGTTAATAGCTTTCCTGCCCAAGGGCCAGTTCACCAGCCTGCCATAGGTAGCATATAATGAGTTAGTGGGGAGGCATCTCTCCAGCACTGTCACTACTGCATGTTTGAAGTGGAGAGGGGCCAGCTCTCCCACGCTCACAAACTACTGGAGGCTTACCCATTCCCTTGCCACCAGGGCCAGCTTGGTTATGCCAGCCACTGAGAAACGTGTACACCCATGTTTATTTCAGTACTATGTACAAATACCAGTGTATAATAGCCTTAGTGCCCATCTACAGCTGAGTGTGTAAAGAAAATCTGGTGACTTAGGCAAACATGTATTTAATTCAGCTGTAAAGACAACTGAAATTTTGCCACTTGCAGAAAAATAGAGAAATGGTGATCACAATATTGATTTGCTTTTCTATTGTTACAAGGTATTTAGGAGATATCTTTTGCCTCGGACTTTTGAGCAATGCTAGAATTGGGAAGGCTGTGGAGACTCTCAGAGATGTACTTCATAAGTACATCTTCATAAGTACATAAGAAAAGTTCTGAGGAACTCTGCCAGCCCAGTGAATCGGGTTCCTTCCAGTCTTTCTAGGCTGGTGTCCAGAGCAGATCTTGGGCACAAGCTCCACAGCCAGTCCCACAACACCCAGAGGAAGCTCTACTCCCAGGCACTCTGACATGTCCAGGATCAGAGGTGAGGAGGAACCAACATCTGTCCCAACACCGGGAGTAAGTGGGAACAGCAGGACTCGGCACACAGGAACTCTGCCAGCCCAGTGACTCGAGTTTCTTCCTGTCTGTCTGGGTTGATGTCCTGAGCAGACCTTGGGCACAAGCTCCGTAGCCAATCCCACAACACACAGAGGAAGCTACACTCCTAGGTGTTCTAACAAGCATCCCAGAATCACAGGATCACAGAGACAGCTTGACTCTGAGAAGTTCTGACAAAACTAGGAAGACAGGAAGGACAGGCTCCAGTCAGATTTAGCAAGGGCATGTAGCACTAGAGATAACAAAATGGCGGGGGGCAAGCCTAAGAAAATAAACAACACAAACCAAGGTCACTTGGCATCATCAGAACCCAATTCTCCTACCATAGCAAGTCCTAGACACACCATCACACTGGAAAAGCAAGATTCAGATATAAAATCACTTCTCATGGTGATGATACAGGACTTTAAGAAAGACGTAAATAGCACCCTCAAAGAAATACAGGAGAACACAGGTAAACAGCTAGAAGCCCTTCAAGAGGAAACACAAAAATCCCTTAAAGAACTCCAGGAAAATACAATCAAACAGATGAAGGAAATGAGCAAAACCATCCAGAATCTAAAAACAGAAATAGAAACAATAAAGAAATCAGAAAGAGAGACAATGCTAGAGATACAAAAGCTAGGAAAGAAATCAGGAATCATAGATGCAAGCATCTATGGGTCAGGATAGGAGAGATGACTCAATGGTCATGAAAA
Source organism: Montemys delectorum (assembly GCA_019843815.1). Taxonomy (NCBI): domain Eukaryota; kingdom Metazoa; phylum Chordata; class Mammalia; order Rodentia; family Muridae; genus Montemys; species Montemys delectorum. The sequence continues at coordinate 3,855 of JADRCD010098641.1, read as the reverse complement.
TGAATGGAAATCTGCAACTGAAGGGGTGAGGAGGTGGGGGAATCTCCAGGAAGTTGCAGAGACCTGGCATAAGGAAGACACTCAAGAATCAATGAGGGTGACCTTAGGTGTGGCTCATTACATTGGGGATATGGAACCTGAAGAGGCTACCTCCTGTAGCCAGAGAAGAATCCAAGCAGAGCAAAAGATACCAACTAACTAATAAAACTTTCAACCCCAAATTAAATGCAGGCATGGGGAACAGAACAGAGACTGGGGGAATGGCCAACCAATAACTGGCCCAACTTGACACTCATCCCATGGGTAAGCACGAATCCCTAACACTATTAATAATACTGTGTTATGCTTGGAGACAGGAGTAAGTTGTTCTTTGAGAGGTTCTACCCTACAGGTGACTCAGACAGACAAAGACACCCCCAGTCATACAGTGGATGGAGCTTTTGGACTCTTATGGAAGAATAGCAGAAAGGATTGTGAACCCTGAAGGGAATGGGCGATCCACACAAAGACCAAGAATGTCAACTAACCTGCACCCTTGGGGCTCTCAGAGACTGATCCACCAACCAAAGTACAGACACAGGCTATACCTAGACCTCCCTGTTCATATATAGCAGATGTGCAGCTTGGTCTTCATGTGGGTCCTGAACAACTAGAAAGAGGGTTATCCCAAAAGCTGTTGCCTATATGTGGGGTATGTTCTTCTAGCTAGGCTTCCTTGTTTGGCCTCACTGGGAGAAGAAATACCTAGCCTCCCAGAACCTTGAAGAGCCAGGGTAAGGAGTGATACCCAAGGGATCCCACTCACTCAGACTATAAAGGGAGGGGAAATGGGAGAGGGATTGTGTGGGGGTGACCACGAGGAAGGCAGTGACCTGGATGAAAAGTGAATCATTAAAAATATATAAAGGGCCAATATGTTCAAAGCTACCACAGACCAGGGTTTCTTGTGGGGAGCCCTTGTTCCACGGGATGAGAGTTCTGGCCAGGTGGGTGAGGCATTTTGGCAGGTGATAAATAGAGTCGACACAAAGAAGTGCAGGATCTGAATGTATCGCTTAAAAATGGCATGCGACTTTTACAGTCATTGCAAAAGAGAGATGAAAAATCTGGCAGCTCAGTAGTCGAGGTACATCTGAGGCCATCTAAAATACACTGGGTCTAAAAACAACAGCCATATCCTCTGGACTGGTGCAGCACCCCCGGGGCTCTGAGCATGCTCCTGCCTCATGGACCAGGCTGGAGTCCGGGGGTGGGGTGGGGGTGGGGGGGCTGCGGGTGTGCCAGCCAGGAGGACAAGGATCGAATCTCGAATGCTGACTCTAGAATTCAGACTGCTGGACACTGTGTCACACACACACTCTCTGCTCAAGGTCCTGCCCATCCTAGGTAAAATGCCCGCTATGCTAGTCTCTGGGCTAGTAGAGACACATCTCTTGCTAATTCCTAGGAGTGGTTCAGCTGCAGTACTTGACTGAGATTGAGGATTCTACTTGACCTTGCCCTGGGATAAGTCTCCCATTCTGTAAGCTTCAATGCCCTATTCCCTTCATTATTTCCCTAACAATGCCAGAGGCAATTAGTCTGGATGGGTAACATTCTTTATGAAATTCCAAGCCAGGGTTTGGCTAAGATGTTGGAACATTGGTAAAGGTCAGAGAGCAATGTCCAATTTTGTCTAGCCACTAATAAATCATATCTTGGTGGGCACCTATTACGTGAGTTTACAAGGACATATCTGGGCTACCTCTGAGTTAGGGGTGCCTGGAGACAATGCAGGGGCAAGAGACTGGCTTTCCTGAAGCTTTTGCCTCAAATACTGCTGTCACGCAAAGTCTGGATGGCACAAAGCAATTATGTTATATGTCTTTCATTCCACAACTGTCATCATATATTCAAAGGAACAGATTATATGTCATAGAAAGATTGTCACATAGGCACAGATCATTTATGTTGTATCTTTTGTTAGTTTAATTAGCTAATTACCTATTTTCTGTTTGTGACTTCATTTATTCTCTGGACCTAACTTAGAATGAATGTTTTCTATGATCATAAATCTATTCCACACCTATTTCTCTTCCTAGTGCAATTTATGTGCTTCTGACACATTAAGGTTTTGGAGAACTCTTTTTTTTTCTTTTTTTGCAGTTTTCTTATTCTGAAGGGGGTTTAAAATTACTTAAATCAGTTAAAGAGTTCTATAAATTGACTCTCTGGAATTATAGAATCATCAGTTTGTCTATACAGTATTATTACATGAAGTCCATGTTCATACTGACTTGGAAAAACAATCTGGCCCAACTGAGTTGGTGAGTGCCTAAGAAACTATAGGGAGAGAGCTTTTGTCCATGCTACACCAGATAGAAGAGAAATGTACCATGAAATGCATATCATCAAGAAGAAATCCAGGGATGAAGTCTCTGTGGTCCTTGCCTTTTCAGAGTACACTCATTAGAACTAGGCAAAATGATGGGCTATCTCCAGAAAGTTCACTTGCTTGCCACAGACTTTCATACATTGTTCCTATCACCACACCCTCTTGGGATTGGGGGCAGGCATAGACTTATGGAAATATTGCAGGCACTTTCCAGTATGAATTCCTCTTATACACACACACACACACACACACACACACACACGCTTGTACATGTAACTAATTAGTCCATTATTCTACCCCCCTCTCTTTTCTGACAAACATAATACCCTGACTTTATTCTTGGAGTTTGTCTATCTGTCCTTTGTACCCTTGGCTGGACCAGGCCCGATTGCAAGTAACTTTTTCTCATTCTATTTATTTCACTGGAAAAGAAATGGATTGGACTAGAGGCAAATGATCCTAGGATAAATCCTGAATGACATTTTTCTTTTATCTTGACGTTTGACCAGAGGTCAATTCCTGGAGTTCCTTAAAACTGAGTCACTTTAATGATGAAATCTTCTTCCTCTTCTTGTCTTGAACTTTTCCTCCTAGAACACATAGAACAAATGCCATAAATATTTAAAAAATGGAAAGTACAGACAGAATAAAGGCATTTTTGTAGGAGCAAACTCATCCTTCACTAATCAGAGCTTGGAATACTCACAATCCCATGAAAGTGTTCAACTGAATCTGGGGCAATAAAAACCAACTCCTTCCAAGTAACCTCTGTAAATCAGTTTTGGCACTTACTTCCTTGGTAGTCAAAGCCTTCTCCAAGGAGGTTTGAAGGAAAAATAGTGCAGGAATCTAAGAAAATGTAAAAACCCTCTCCACTCTTTTCAGTTTTATGATCTCATTATTGGACATAACCTTCTTTCTGTGCTGAACTATTAACATAGTCAAATTGAGATGGTCTGAATCTTACAGCAAAAATGAGAGCCCTTTCCTCAGATTTCCTGTCCTCTGTTCTAGGTTCTCTAGGCATGTATGGAATTTCCTCTAAGTTATTCAGTGATCATGGTGGACCCCTGAGCCTCCAGAATGTCAGTTTCAGACAGCTCACCAGGACTCAGTGGGTTGACAAGTAACTGAGTCTGCCATGTTCATTCTTTTGAGATATAAACAAGAATATCAATTCAAAGAGAAAGCTGATTGGATACAATGCTTGTTGCACGAAAAGGGGGTCCTGAATTCAAATCCTAGGAAAATGTGTAAAAAGCTAGGCAGGGGCACAGTATGTGGGAAGAAGAATCTCACTGCTTCTCTTTGTCCTCCATAGTAAAATCCAGCTCATCAATAATATTCCCAGAATGAAAAAACGGTGAATATAAGAGTTAAAAATCAGATATCCTTCTTTGCCTTGCCCTACATACATGCACAATATTAAGACAAACACTTCATGTGTTTTACATGAAGGCAAAATAGTCAGTAGACATGAT
>JADRCD010098639.1:0-27197 GCA_019843815.1 Montemys delectorum | reverse complement strand
GGATAAGTACATATTTTTTTCTTTTTTAAAGTATTATTATCATTATTTACTTATTCACTTTACATCATGCTCACTGCCCCCCACCCAGTCACCCCTTAGGTAATTCTTCCCACACCCCTTCCCTTTCTCCTCTGAGTGGGTAGGAGCTTCCCTGGGTACCCCCTCCACCTTGGTACATCAAGTCTCTCCCACTGAGGCCAGACAAGGCAGCCCAGCTAGAAGAACATATCCCACAGACAGGCAACAGATTTTGGGATAGTCCCCACTCCAGTTGTTCAGAACCCACATGAAGACCAAACTACACATCTGCTACATATGGAGTATATACTTAGTTAATATATACTTTTTATGTTGAAAATTTAAAATTCCTTTGGTTTAAAAAAATCATGTCTTATTTGTAATTTTTTCAAATACTCCATTAAAATTGAGAATTTAAAGGGAGAAAGTGAATATCTTATTCAAAATGAGAAATGTATCAAATATATTAAGTAAATTCTTACTTGAAAAATGCAATAAGAAGATTAACCATAATGATATACTGTACAAAGAGGTAGACTGCTTGAAGAAATGGAGTCAACCAAGTTCCAGGACCACAGATTGCTGGGAGCGTAGAGTCATTTGCGCACACTTTGGGAAGAGAAAAAAGAATTTTAAATATAATAGTTCAATATATAAGGTTCTTATCCTAACTGAAAATTTTGAGCACATGGAAATCTGCTTAAGAATTTAAATGAAAGGCTGGAGAGATGGCTCAGTGGTTAAGAGCACTGGCTGCTCTATTCCCAGCAACCACATGGTGGCTCACAACCATCTGTCATGGGTTCTGATGCTCTCTTCTGATGTGTCTGAAGACATCGACCGTGCACTCTTACACATGAAATAAATAATTTTTTTTTTAAGTATAGAATAGAGTTTATTTAGGGTGTGGGGAGGGGAGTTAAGAGGGTAGCAGAGGCAGAGAAAGGCAGAGAGGAGAGAGAAGTAGGGGATGGCCATGACCATGTGGAGAGAGGGGGGAAAGCAATGGGGGAGAGAGGGGGAGCAAGGGGGCAAGAGGCAAGGGAGAGAAGCAAGAGCAAGAGCATAAATAAATATTAAAAAAAAAAAAAAGAATTGAAAAGAAAAGGATCTCTAAGAGGTGGCTAGCCTTTGGAGCACTGCCTTAGGAGGCCTCCGACAGACACTGAGGGCTGTGGGGCTTTCTGTTCTGTCTCACCACTGCACTGCACGCTAGCACCAGTATTAAAGGTTAGATCATTGGTGGGCAGGATTACACTGTGATAAAGGTAGACAAAATCCTGGATACTAGGAAAACGTAACATTTATGTAAGAAAAAAATATCTGAATCTAAAATGTACATGACAGATTCATAGTAAACCTATAAAGTCAGACTTTTTTTATATCCACAAAGAGGACTAAAATGCAATTTAAATAGAAAATTACTAGATTTGGGGTTTGCAGAGGTGGCTAAATTGTTAAAAGTGAGAAACTCAATTTATCAAGCACATGTTAGGTAGCTTAGAACCATCATGTAACTCCAGCTTTAGGTGGATCTCATGCTTCTTTCTGGCTTCCTCAGGCACCTGCACTTAGGTGCACAAACCCACACAGACATATGAATAGACACATAACTAAAAATAAACATGTATTTTTTTAAATCCCTAGATTTGAATTCCTAGGTATTCATTACTCATGCCTGAAACCTTTTTGAAGCTAGAACATACCTAACACAAGCAAAGAAGAGTTTTAATATCCACTACAATTACAAGGAATAATATCAGATTCATTTGAGTAGGGAAGGGATAGAAACTATGAGACAATTCTTATATACACTTACAGTTAATATTTAGTCATTATTTTAAAGTGTGTACATTAGCGACGTTGTCATCATCATAATCACTACCACTACCATCATTCCTTGAAGTGTCCTTGTAACCACACTGAACTTATTGTTATGTGAGTTAATAATTAGAACAGACTTCTAATGCGTATGATTGAACAATGTTCAAGACACCTCTTTTTGGTCCTTGTTTTTTTGTTTGTTTGTTTGTTTTTTGCTGTTAACACACTGTAGGAATATTTAGCTTTAAGTTTGACTGGAAAATATGCAGTATTTTTAGAATGCAATCCTGACTTTATAAAATAACCAAAAGATGATCTTATAAACATAAATCCTTACCATCAATTTCATATGCATAAACTTCACCAAAAATCATCCAGTATGGATGAAAAACTATATCTTTAGCAAGAGACCAAGATGGTTCCTCATGTGGATAAAGTATTGCTTTTCTGGGAACACCAAAACTAAGTAATACAAGAGCCATTATCACTACAATGTAGAACATATTGGCCACCTGTTTTTAAAAAAGAAAAAAGAAATGTGTTTAAAAAAACAAGAGAATTTAATTCCTACAACAAAATTCATCCTAAAGAGTGTTTCTAATGTTGTAATAGGTAAGTAGAATATTTGAGTTCCCATTTATTGCTAATAACATTCAGAAAAATGCTATCATTGCATAAACCTTACGAAGGAGATTCTCTAATAAACTATATCCATATTCAAAATACAGCCTATGCCTTGCAAATATAAGACAAATCCAAAACTATAGTTACAAGGGAAAATTTGGAGATTTAATTCCAATAAATGTTAATTCTTTCTTGGTTTTTCGAGACAGGATTTCTCTGTACAGCCCTGGCTGTCCTGGAACTCACTCTGTAGACCAGGCTGGCCTCGAACTTTCAGAAATCCGTCTGCCTGTGCCTCCCAAGTGCTGGGATTAAAGGTGTGCACCACCACTGCCTGGCTGCTGCCCTGGCTAAATGCCAATTCTTATAACTTGTCAATTAGCAATGGAAATGCAGACTTCCCTCTACTTGGTATCATGTATTTATACTTTGCTCACTTCACAGAAGCTGGACTAGAGACATGCAAAGGCCTCTGTGAGTACACTACAGCGAAGAGTCCAAGAACATAGGAAATAAAGCTTAAAGGATAAGAATGGAAATGTAACCTTCGGAAAGGCTACCAGGATTCTTATTACTTCTTACAACTCCATGTGAAGTTATAATTACCTCAAAACTAAAAAAGGGGTGGGAGCGAGAGAGAAAGAGAAGGAGAAAAGATGGGGCTCAAAAGAGAGAGTAAAAGGAAGGAAAGAAGGCAAAGAAACAAGGCGAGTGTCAGTGAGAGCCCATGTCTATGGGAATAAGACAAAGGTTGACAGACATCCAATGTCACTTCCATCCACTGCATGTGTGCATATGTACCCTTGCACACATGAATACACCATAAACATACTCCACACAAGCACATATACTGATATCCTAAAGAAATCGTAGATTGAGAGTATGAGACAAATAAATATGAACTAACAGAAATTTGTGGGGTCAGGTAAAGCTATATGAAAATATAAATTCTATGATTTTTAAGAAATAACTCATGCATATAGTAGACATTTCAACTTACCATTTTTCCAATCATCATTACATAAGGTCCTGCCTGTTGATTTACGGCTAGAAAATCTAGCAAACGCACATACCAAAATATTATATTAAGACAGTAAATTAATCTTCCAGCCACAAAAACATGATTATCATATGCATTAATAAAGTTCCATTTTGCTCCAAATCTTAGTCCAAATCCAACGAAGAAAGAAATTATGGCAATTGTGTCACTGACATTGAAGTAGTCACTAAACCATACTTTGATCTTCTGGCTGATTTTCCCAGCTTCAGACATAAAGACCTAAAGGTTTAAGAAGAAAAAAAATTGAATCAAATTCTTTCTATTAAATCATATATAGGAGCTGATTATAACTTCACAGGATAATTTTAGTTATATTTTAATCTTTCAAAGTACCTGAGATTTCATTTGATAAGAAAACAGTACATTTTGAAAGGTTTTATTTCAACTTAAAGCAACATCGGAACACACACACTGGCAGCACATTCCAAAGATGCCTTATTTGCACAAAATAATTAAATGATTTAAATATCTGTATATATCTAACTTATTAAAAAATCTACTATCCCTGAGTAATTTTTAAAAACGTTACCGTTTAAAAAAAAATTTATAGCTACAAAATAAGAATGTTTCCCAATCGTAAAGCCTACTTTTGCTTTTCTCTCTCAGGAAATTTCCCTCTCCACTAAAGGCAGATACAATTAATACCATTCTCATAAATACATGCAAAAGCTGCTATGAATACACTTCAAGAGGACCCCAGTTTGATTGCTAGCACCTACATGGCAGATTATAACTCATCTAGATCTGATGCCCTTCTCTGGCTTCTGTGGGGAACAGGTACACACGTGGTACACAGACATACATGTAAGTTAAAACACTCATGCATATAAATTTAAACAAATTGTTTGTTTTTTAAATTTTGAAACAGGGTTTCATACAGCCAGGCAAGCCTCAAATCTCCACTGTATAGCAGATGATCCTAAATTGCCTTCTAATGTTGGAATCAGAGATGTGTACTACCATAAGCATTTCTTTATGGAAAAGAAAAAATATTTCCCCCCTCAAAATTAGGGTGTTATACAATTGAGGATTTTTTAAAAAATATTTATTTATTGTTATATGTAAGCACACTGTAGCTGTCTTCAGACATACCAGAAGAGGGAGTCAGATCTCCTTACAGATGGTTGTGAGCCACCATGTGGTTGCTAGTATTTGAACTCAGGACCTTTGGCAGAGCAGTCAGTGCTCTTAAACGCTGAGCCATCTCACCAGCCCACAATTGAGGATTTTAAAGTGGAAAAACATCTATCTTTCAATTTCTTGACTACCTACATGCATATTTAGTATTTCTGAAGAATGTCAGATCATGTGAAATGAGTAAATCTTTGTTTTCAGACACTATTATATTTGTAACAATGTGCAAAATGAACATAATTTATTAATAACCATTCTTTGTTTTGTTTTGTTTTCTTGAGAGAGTTTAACCTCAGCTGTCCTAAAACTTGCTCTGGAGACTAGGCTGATCTTGAACTTAAGATATACACCTGTCTCTGCATCCCAAGTTCTAAGATTAAAGGTGTACACTACCATGCCCAACTTAACCAAAAATATTAAAAACAAAACAGTTTTCAGAATAGCAAAACCAAACATGTTCCATACCTCTATGTATCACCCATTGAAATAACATTAACATATCGACACCCACAACAAAATTAAAAGAATCCTGCATACATACATAACTTACTGGTAAAAAAACTATAAACATACCTCACGGACTTTTTCAATAGCATAGGTAAAAATATAAGCAATAACAATCCATTCTTGAACTGAAGGTAACTGTTCCATTTTTACAAGAACTACAAATGTATAAAGCATCAGAAATCCTAAGTATGCCAACTAATAAAAAAAGAAACAAAAGTTACATGAATAAAATCAATTACAAAGTAAAATATATTATGGACATTTAATGTACACACAAAATTTAGTATGAGCTATGGTAGGCTAATTAAAATGCAAATGAAGGTAACATTCATTATTAGCATTAGTGGGGCAGAGTGTAGGTAGCAGATTAACAGGTTTGCATTATCTGCATCTAGGACTAAGGACTATAATAAATCAATCCCAAAGTACTAAGTGTGAGTGAGAAAGCAAGGACTAAAGGAACAAACTCTCAAATACCCATCCTAACATATAACCACTTGTCAACTCTGGCAACTATCTAATATGGATGAAAAGGAACAAGCAACATTACTTTGTTTTCCTGGGAAAGGGAACAAAGATTCATTCTCTCAAGCCAGGTATGGTGGCACATGCCACCATATGTAAGCATTGTAATTTCTACTCCCAGCACTTGTGGGGTAGAGGCAGGAGGGTCAAGAGTTCAAAACCAGCATTGCTTACATAGCAAGTTCAGGACCAAACTGGCTACATGAAACCCTTTTTTAAATAACCAAAAACCAAGTTAGATGAAGCCCATGTTTTAAAGGAGGGGCTAATTTTAAGTGTTTCTTCAGATATGTTCCCCCTAGAGGATAGTCCATCAAAACAGCCAACTAGATGTTTTTAGAGAACCAAAAATGAATAAAAACTACATTTTAACATATGGATACATTCTTCTATGGATTTATGCTTTTGTCAATCAATCCTACAGAAAAGGAGAAAGGCTAATGCAGAAAAGCAATGGAGCACATGACTAAAGAAATGGCTGGATTTCACAGTGATCTAGATTACTCTCTGCCTTCTATTTTAAAGCAGCAGACTTTATTTCTAATGACTTTAGTGAGCTATCTGCATAACCTTAAAACACAAATTATTAAGTGTATGGGTTTGAGCTGAGCTTTCAAAATCATTTCTGTTTTATTATGATGTGTATATATGATACTTGTGGAGGGTGTGTGTCATACTGTGTACATGTGGAAGTCACAGAAGAACTCTGTGGATGTGATTCTCTCCTCCTACCTTTATAGCCATGTTGCAGGCTGTCAGCATTACTTTAGATTTTCCCCACCTCCACCAAGTACTGGGGGTTCAGTGTAGGGCTTCCTCACACATGCTAATCCTGTAGCTCTACTACTGGGCTAAATTTACAACTTTATTTATTTAGGTTTTTTTTTTTTTGAGACTGGGTGTCTCTGTATAGCCCAGGAACTCGTAGAGATCCACCTGACTGCCTCCAAAGCTGGGATCAAAGGTGTGCACCACCACTCACACTTTTATTCTGCACTGCCCAGCTCACAATTTTATTTTTAATAGACCATTTAAATTTGTTACCTTTTATTTGTTTGTGGTTTTTGGTTTGTTTGTACTTTCAGAGACTCTAACATGTAGTTTTGGCTGTCCTAAAACTCAGAGACCAAGCTGCCCTTGAACTCCCAGAGGCCTCACCTGCCCCTGCCTCCTGAGTCCTGTGAGTAATGTGCCATCACACCTGGCTTATACTTGTTACCTTTTAGAAAGGCATATACTACATTAGTACATTTTAGTTTCTAATCAGAACTAAAATTTGATTATTCTAGACATTGGCAGCTCAGATGAAAGTAAGCCAAAATTAATGCTTTATTAAGCAATGTATTTCAGTAATCTAAATTAAGATTAATAAGGATTCCAGTCTAAAAGTTCGCTGTGCAACTTTGTAAAAAAACACTATGCTCTAAGAACTAAATAACAAATAAGACAACACCACCAAACCAAACCATAAAAAACAATTTAAAAACATACTGTGTTAAACCAGAACTTTACAATTGGTGCATGATAAAAGGCATAAAATTTTCGTGTGATTGGAAGCTTTTTTGATTTAATATGTATCTCCATTTCATTCTTTCCATCACTGCTGTCCAAAATCTTTACTTCTTTAAATACTTCCTAAAATTAAAAATATGTGTTTAGTCTCTATTTGGTGTATAACAAATTTACACGTGCTCTGAAATTGTTCATCCTTACCATGGGTATCTCTTCTGCTATGTTGTGAAAATTGTTTTCACTATCCTCCATGGTCATCTGATGAGCATCTTGAGATTGTGGGATATGGGACATTTCAGCCTTGGTTTTATACTCTAACATTAATATGGCAGGTGGAACTAAAATGCTTAATATGACCTAAAATTTTAGAAACATAAAAGTTTGCATTTTAAAATCAGTGACCTTTATAAATAAATACAGTAAATCAATAAATAGAGAATGAAACAGTATGTTATGTATTATATATCTTGTGAATGCTACTCATTTTGTCCTACAACTGTCGGAAAAACTGAAGATTCATTTTTTTCTTTACATACTGTATTATTATGATAGTGACAGTAAGAATTTAATAATCAGTACAGATTTGACCTTTGAATAAAATTTGTTACTTTAACAATGTTAATTTTTTTAAATTTAGACAAAACTCAAGCATTATGAAGGTGCTGTTATTTTACTCGAGACATGCTATTGCATGAGGACTCATCATATAGCTATGAACCAAAAGTTTATTTCTAAGCTTTACATACCACAAAATCTCTGTCCTCTAATTTTATGCTATAATAAAAGTAAAAAGGAATTATTTAAAATAGTATTCTCTTACAAAGACAAAACTGAAAGGACTTGCCATTTTATGCAAATTTTTAACATAACCCCCTCCCCTGCATACAATGATAGACTATATACTAGGCACATAGATACATTTATTCAGTACTAACTAAAAGTAACACAGTAAGTTAGTAGATGATATGTCTGGAAACTTTTAAAAATCAGTAACTCTACAAGGCTACTTGAAGAATAAATGTCAACATTCCCTATTCCCTGTCTTCATACTGTTAGCTCAGAAGAGCAATAATCATACAAAAATTACAAAATATTCAATAGTTAAGAGTTTAAACTGGGTGGTGGTGGCACACGCCTTTAATCCCAGCACTTGGGAGGCAGAGGCAGGTGGATTTCTGAGTTGGAGGCCAGCCTGGGCTACAGAGTGAGTTCCAGGACAGCCAGAGCAATCCAAAAAAATCCTGTTTCGGGGTGGGGGGTGGAAGAGTTTGAGAAAAATATACATTATCCCACTTGGGATGAAATGTCAATCACCCTCGTTGTCTAATTTCTACCCATTATCCTTGCAAATCATTTTACTACATATGTGTATGCTAATTTGCTTATACTTTGTATCTCATTAAATAATTTTTAAGATATACCTTATACCAGGAATTTTTTCTCATATTCAGCCGTCCCATCCACATATCAGATAACAACATCTGTGTACAAGTGTGAGCTACAAAAGGTCTAAGTCTTGAAGAAACTGCTAACTTGAGGCAGGTTGAATTACTCCAGTTTTTCAGTTCATAAGTGAGTAATTTCATAGCCATTGTTTCATCTTGTCTGAATGACTGTTCCAATAATTCAACTGCGAGTTGGCCAAAATCACTAAAAACCAAACAAAAACAAAACTCCTAAAGTATACACAGATAAACTGTAGAGTTGTTTTGTTTTCTGCTGAGAATCAGGCATCTTAAAAGCATATTAGACAGAAACTCCATTACCCTCCCCAAATTAATAAAATACAATTAAAAATCAGAGGAGGAGAGATGGTTTAGTAGTTACGAGCACTAGCTGCTCTTCCAGATCTCCTGGGTATAATTCCCAGCAACCACATAGTGCCTCACAATTGCTAGTACCTCTGTCCCAGAAGATATGACGCCCTCTTCTGGCCTCCTTGGGTGTCACACACACAAGAGGTACAATGATAATACATGGGAGCAAAATACCCACATGCATAAATATTATAAATTATTCTATAATTTTGTTGTTTCCTTTAATATTTACTTTTACACTATTATGGTTATGTGTGTGCCTGAATGTACATATGTGCAGAACCCACAAAGGTCAAAAGAAAGCATCAGATCCTCTGAACTGGAGGTACAGGGATTTTTGAGTCATTGTGTAGGTGCTAAAAATTGACCAGGTCTTTTGCAAGAGCAGTAAGTGCTCTTATACACTGAGCCATCTTTCCAGTCCAATTTTATTGTTTTTAGTATTTTCACACATACTTATGAACTGTGAAGCACTAGAACTATGGTAACTCTAGCAAGTATTTGTATCTATATGGAAATCACAAAATACTAAAATACATCACACATCAAGCATAAATGTTACTAGGTGAATCCAGAGAATTTTCTCCTGGTCTTTTCTTTTTTTTCTTTTCGTTTTTTGAGACAGGTCTCCTGGTCTTATAAATAAAATCATATATTTTTACAGGAAAACAAAGTTAACAGTGATTCAATATTCTGTTCAAAGTATCTCTACATTATTCTTTAAATTTTATTTTTAAAAACTTTATTTTTATTTTATGTTCATTGGTATTTTGCCTCTATGTATGTATATCTGTGTGACACTGTCAGTGGCCCTGGAACTCAAATTTATAGGTAGCTGTAAGCTGCCATGTAGGTGCTGGGAATTGAAGCCAGGTCCTCTGGAAGAACAGCCAATGAGTGCTCTAACATCTCTATAGCCATTTTACATTGTACTTAAAACATGAAAACAAGAACTCATGAAAAATAAACTGTAAATTTTCACAGAAATTGAATCCTTACCAGTGCTTTTTTCAGCAACAACCATTAATCTCATCCAAATTTGGCTTACTTAGAGCTAAGAGAAAGGAAGAGCTAAATACCTATTATAAAACTTCGAAAAAATACCTTTCCATATTAAGATGAGCACTGTATCTCCCTAAGCAAATTATAAAACTTATGCACTATTTTACATTTTATTATTTGTGATTCCATTGTTCAGAATGTCCTCCCAGCTTAAAATCAGTTCATACTTAAAAACACACTTCAAAGCCAAGAGCAGTGGTGGCTCACGCCTTTAATCCCAGCACTTGGGAGGCAGAGGCAGGTGGATTTTTGAGTTCGAGAGCAGCCTGGTCTACAGAGTGAGTTCCAGGACAGCCAGGGCTACACAGAGAAACCCTGTCTCAAGAGAGAGAGAGAGAAAAAAACCCACACCTCAAAAATATTCTTTTATATTCCAAACAAAATTCTTTTGTGTGTGTGTGTGTGTGTGTGTGTGTGTGTGTGTGTGTGTGTGTTTGAGACAGGGTTTCTCTGTGTAGCCCTGGCTGTCCTGGAACTCACTCTATAGACCAGGCTGGCCTCGAACTCAGAAATCCGCCTGCCTCTGCCTCCCAAGTGCTGGGAGTAAAGGCATGCGCCACCACTGCCTGGCTCAAACAAAATTCTTAATGTAATCGCTACTTTGTTACTACATTTAACTTCTCACATTTCTTTATTGCTTTCTGAAATGTTTAATATGTCAAACAGCAAAACAGTTTCTTTCCAATTTTTAAAATTACCTAATGAAGCTAAAAAATGTCTTATTTACACCAATAAACTCTATACCCCCATGGACCCCTACACATATCCCTGTTAAGGACATTACACCACAACATGTAGGCAAACATTGTATCATATATTAAATTGTCACTTACTTGGAATACTGCTTCAATTCCTCTGAAGTGTCATCTACCAGGTCACTCTGCTTTGCCTCATAAGCCATTGAACGATAGATTTTACAGGCCACTAATGCTTTAGCCATTGATTCTTCACCATGCTGCCATAAAAAGCGGGCCATGACCTGCCTCTTCATAAGGCAAGCCCAAATTAATAATTCATTAAGAGGATAAGGAAAGCGCTTGGTTTCTGGATCATCTATATCTACAATTTCATCTTTGGTTCTTTTCTTCTTTCCTTCTTCCATAGATGCATCCATCTTCAAAGGAAACAAATATTGTAAGACTCACAGTAGGACCATATGAGGACTGGGGACATTAACTGCAGGACATAGGCTGCTTAGTATGTAAAGAGGCTTGGATCTCACCTCCAGCATTGTAAACCAGTAGTGACAGTAATGACAAGGCCATATGACAATTAACTTAATTAATAAACTTTTAAATAAAAAAATCCTCTATTAACTTCATAATGTAGGATAAATAAATTTCAAAAACATTACTTTTTATTATAATTTGTTCATTTTATAAAATGCCTTTTCAACAAAAATGTTGAGTTATGGGGATAATATCTGAACTAGTATCAGATAAAATGCAAATTTAAATTTAGATAATACTTTTGTTTTTTAAAGAGAATAAAACTAGTCAAAAATTTTGAATCTAGTTATTATCATGGCTCAAACTGGATACCATTGATAGAATCATTAATTCATAATGACTATCTTTCTTTTTATTTTTTGGTTTTTCGAGACAGGGTTTCTCTGTATAGCCCTGGCTGTCGTGGAACTTATACTCTGTAGACCAGGCTGGCCTCGAACTCAGAAATCCACCTGCCTCTGCCTCCCAAGTGCTGGGATTAAAGGTTTGCAACACCACTGTCCGCATGGCTCTTTCTTTATGAAAAAATAAAGCATTAAAGACATAAAAATATCCCAAACCAAAAGATAATTCTCAAGCCAGGTGTGGTAGCAGAAACCTCTTTTTTTTTTTTTTTTTAAATTCTTTTTTTGGGGGTGGGGGTAGGGAGTGGGAATCAGGCAGATCTTTTGAGTTCTTGGCCAGCCTGTTTTATAGACAGAGTTCCAGGACAGACAGAGCTTCACCATAAACCCTGGCTCATTAAACAAACAAAACAAAACAATTCTCAATAAATCAAAGTTTTCACATAGTAATACTAATTAGTTAAAAAAAAAGTTAGAAAAGATAATATTTCCATCTTTAATAAGCAGAATAAACCTATTTTCTTCACAGAATAAACAAACGTACCTTTGGTCTGTAGGGTTGGGCTGTTTTAATGAAATGATTGTGTCTCATTTTTTCCTTTTTATCAGCTCTATTGCCAAAAGTTTCATGACTCTTTCGCAATTGAGGGGTGCTGCTGGAGGTATTTCGACCTGACCTCTGAAAATGAGAGCTTATTATTTTTTTAAAAGATAAATATGCTGAAATGTTATAAAAAATTCCAGGGTAGTTCACAAATATTTGCAAATATTTATCAGTATATAAAAATAACTACCTTAGGATTCTGACTACCATTTTCTTTTTCTTTTGAAGTATCATCTCACTTGTAGCCCAAGCTGGCCTTGAACTTGCTTCTGCCACCAAAGGCCAATAATTACTTATGTATCATGATGACTGCACTCATCTAGTCTCTAGCTGTAGTTTTTCCTTCTATCTGTGGTGGATCTCTATGTTGGCAAGCCTGGTTGTAATGAAACTGACACTCTCAAGTGACTGACCTAGCTGAGCCACCCAAGGAACTGGGATTACATGTATGTACATGCTACAATTTGAAATATTTTTAATTACTTTAAAGATCAGGTTTTTGTGTGTGTGCGTGACAGTTTATGTAGCCCTGGCTGGCCTAGAAGTCTTGTGGACCAAGCTAGCATTGAACTCAGAAGTCCTCCTAAAATCTCACATTTGAAGACAATATCACTGTCACTATTTTGTTTTATTGTGTTTCTGGGTTTTTGGGTGGTGGTGGTGGTGGGGAGATGTAGCCTTGGCTGCCCTGGAACTCACTCTGAAAATAAGTTGATGCCGGGCATCTAACTTGAAGACTGACTAATACAAACTAGGGAATCATTCTACCTTGGAACTACTTCTATACCCTTAATTTTATTTTGTTTTGAGACAGGGTTTTACCAGCAGTTCTGGCTAACCTATAACTCCCTATGTAAACTGGCTGGCCTCAAACTTACCCATTCTCCTGTACCTCCTGCCTTCCAAATGCTGAGATTATAGGCATGCACCATCAAACTCAGCTCCTGTAACTAATTCTTAATATTTCACCACCAAAATTATACATACCCGGTTATTTCCACCAAGACTATTATATATTAATCGAAAACGTTTTCGTGTATATGTGCATCTGTAGGTTCCTCCCATTAGATATTCAATCACAAGTCCTATATCAATTAAAGTGATCTTGTACCCTGGGGGAAGATTACCCTGGAAACAAAATATTAAATAGATAGAATAAAATTACTCACTATTACTTTGCCATGCCTAGGAATAGACATAATCTGTCAAAGTAGGAAAGAGATAAGAAGATTCACGAGGAGATGACATGTTTGAGGTCTTAGGTATGGTTACTTTCCAAGATTCTACACACAAGGCTATAAACTATTAAAGCTAAATATATTATCTCACAAACTGCATTTTCTACAAAAATGTATTATGTTTCTAGATTAGTCCAGAAATATTCACAAATGCCTTTTTAAACAGACATTCTCTTAGCTATACTGCATATCATACAAATTTTTATATTCTTATCCAGGATTTAACTATCACTTGCAATTTTATTTTTCTAGAACAACAAATTAACTTACAAATGAACTTTTAGAATATGTCATTTATGAAATTATAAAATGTACACACTACAGAATTTTATTTTTCATTAAATATTAAAATCTACCAGATGAATGCTATCTATTAATAACTAATTCTGCCTTCACATCAATATCATTCTCCTAAACATTGCTTTTTAAATGTTTAAATTTGTAACTTTCAACTCTAAAGCATAAAATACTCATTTCTTTTTCTTTTTTTTTTTTTTTTAAAGATTTATTTGTTATTATACACAAGTACACTGTAGCTGTCTTCAGACACACCAGAAGAGGGCGTCAGATCTCATTATAGATGGTTATGACCCACTATGTGGTTGCTGGGATTTGAACTCAGGACCTTCAGAAGAACAGTCAGTGCTCTTAACCGCTGAGCCATCTCTCCAGCGCAACTACCCATTTCTTAAGTTTAAGTTTCTTCTGTATTACAAAAAAAAATCAAAAGCCACAAAAATGAAAATGTTTATGAAGCATGGTTTATTACCAAGTGGCGGTGGCATACTCCTTGAATCCTAGCAATCACAAGGCAAAAGCAGGCAGATAGCTGTGATTTCAAGGCCATCCTGGTCTACATAATGAGATCCAGAACAGCCAGGTCTATGTAAAGAAGCAGTTTCAGAAAAGTGGGGAGGGGTGAGCTTATACTCACAGGAGAACATAAAAGTTTTTACAAAATGAATTTTTGAAAATACTTTAAGCCAGGCAAAATGGCATACGCCTTTAGCTCCAGTAGCACTCAGGAGGCAGAAGAAGGTAGAGCTCTATGATTTCCAGAACAGCCAGAGCTAGAAAGTAAGAACTTGTCGCAAATCAAAATAAAACAAGACAAAGTATTTTGGTTTTAAAAATCGTTAAATATTTGAATTACTGTCTGGTGTGGTGATACTTGGGACTTGGGAATCAAGAAGGTGGATCTCACAAACAAAACAAGAAAAAAAGTTGTATTTGACACCAGTAATTTAAAAAACTAAAATTGGCTAAGAAATAGTTAAAATGAGCAATTCACAGTACACCAAGGAGAAAAGAGGTGCCATGCTGCATTTGTCTACTCCACTGGGACTACCACTGGGGAAGGGCAGGCAGCACTGCAGCTTTTCTTCAGCACTCAACATCAATACTTTCATGCATCATTCACTCACTCTCCTTTACAGTTAGACAACTGTCTAGGAAAAGATTTCTGATAAGAGAAAGAAGACATTCAAGCATTGATTTTCCTTTTCTGGACTAATTAACATCATAAAGTGTATCATGTTCTATCTGATGTGACTAGAAGCTTAGGAAATTGGTATTAATTTCATAAGCTTTTTTTTTTTAAAAAAAATTAGATATTTTCTTTATTTACATTTCAAATGATAGCTCCTTTCCCTATTTCCCCTCCGGAAAAAAAAAACAAAAAACCAAAAAACCCTGTTCCCTCCCTCCCCTAACCCACCCTCTCCCCCTTCCAGGCCCTGGTATTCCCCTACACTGGGGCAAAGAACCTTTACAGGGCCAAGGGCCTCTCCTCCTATTGATGACCGACTAGGCCATCCTCTGCTACATATGCTGCTGGAGCCATGAGTCCCAACATGTGTACTCTTTGGTTGGTGGTTTTGGTTGGTGGTGGGAGCTCTAGGGGTACTAGTTAGTTCATATTGTTGTTCCTCCTAAGGGGCTGCAAACCCTTCAGCTCCTTGAGTTCTTACCCTAAAGCTGTTTTTTTTTAACCATAAGCTTTTGTTTAATTTATGTGTATGATTATTTCATGTGCATGTGTCTGTGGACCGCACGTGTGCTTGGTACCTAGAAGCCAGAAGAAGGCAGTAGATGCTGGGAAACTAGCTCTCAGTGGATGCTGGGAATAGAATCTGAGTTCTCTCGGTCACTGGAGCCATCTTTCCAGCCCCAAAGTGCTTATGACAAAGATAGTTCTTATTTTGGCTTATACAGAAAACTGTTGTTTCTAAAGCCACTTTTAAAATGCACTTAGGTGCTTTTGAAGCAAAAATAAAGTACAAAAAGACTAAAAGATAAAGTTTTACTATAACAAAGATAATCTCTCACCTGTTTGACATCCCGAATGAGATGGAACAACATTGGATTGGTTGGACCCTGTTTCTTTAGGGAAAAGCATGAGGAAACGATTAGATTTAGTCTAAAATAAACAATCTCCTTTTTGTTAATTATGGGACTTACAAAGAACCTCTTGAACAAACTCTAAACACTTCTTTGCTAAAAGGATCAATTTTTGTTTTTATTGTTTTATATTTGATTTCTATTTCAGAGATAAAACTCCCTATCAACAGTGAGCAATCCTTTTAATTTTTACATCAATTAACAAGAGACAGGACGCATATAAAGATCAGGGTGATTATACTAGATAGTATTAATAAATAAAACCAAAATAACTTATAATCCTATTTAAAAGAAAATGTTAACCCACAGGGGAAGATATAATTGTTCTTAACTAGTCTAGTAGGTTTCTTGGAAGCAGAAGAATATGTGAGCTGCTTTAAGCACAGAATAAAATTTCAATAAATGAGGGCTAGATTAAAAGGGCAGGCCAGCATATTCAAGTAATCAATGCTTTTCTAGAAAGCTTGTGTGTTTAGAAAATAGGAGAAAATATATACTGAGGACATACAGTATCTCAGGCTGAGGTACCGAATAAAAAAATGGAGTGAGGAAAACAGGTAGGGCATAAAATGTGGCTACCATACATCCAGGAGTGACACAGACCTTTAATCCCAGCACTCTAAAAAGGCAGAAACAGGCCAACTTTTGAGTTCCAGGCCAGCCTGATCTACACTAAGAGTTGTAGGCAAGCCATGTCTATATAGTGAGACCCTGTCTCAGAATTTTAAAAGAATGAAAGTATCTATTTCAATCAAGCAATATATGGTATAGACCTAAAAGGTTTCAAAAATACAGAAAGACATAGTAAAGTATGTTATTAAAAAAAAGAATCTGATCAAGAAAAGAGACTTAAAAGATATAGATAAGAAAATTAAAATGCTTAACAGTGATAGAGCCAGGCAGTGTCAGCACTTGGGAGGCAGAGGCAGGCGGATTTCTGAGTTAGAGGCCAGCCTGGTCTACACAGTGAGTTCCAGGACAGCCAGGGCTACACAGAGAAACCCTGTCTTGAAAAACCAACCCCCCACTCAGGGCTGGGAAGCAAATTGATCACTGACTAGGATGTTTTTCTTTTCTTGAAAGCAACAAATTGTGCATAGTCACAAAATTCTTCCTATAAACAAATTCTGACTTACTTACTTCTGTTGACCTGAACAAACACATTTTTTTTTACATATGTGGTAAGCTTAATACTTAAAATTTATAAAAAATTGAGTATGATAAAAGTGTAGATTCACAGAAAAGCTATTAACAGGATCACCTAAATAAAGAGTCTGTTCTCATTGTCTTCTATTTTAATACCAAAATGAATTGTACTTAAGAGGTATCTCCACCTGTGATATTGCAACCCATTAGTAGTAAGGTTAATCAGAAATGACCAAGTAGAACTAAAAAGACACCAGGAATAAAAATGCAGTATAAACTGATGAATTAGTATACAGTTTATTTTAGAAATTATAAACCTTAGCTTTTTTAGTATTCTTCATAGCAGAGCTCAATTAAATACATTGACTCCAAAGAAAACCATAATGTATTTACCCTCCTCAGTAGTACTGACATGAAATATAAAATAAAAATATTAAATTTTTATAAGAAAAGTGAAAAACAGCACACCAAAAGAAATATCAGAAGGTCAACAATACTGAATTTAAGAGAAGAAAGGGCTAGAGAGATGGCTCAGTGGGTAAGAGCACTGACTGCTCTTCTGAAGGTCCTGAGTTCGGATCTCAGCAACCACATGGTGGCTGACAACCATTCATAATGAGATCTGGCACCCTTTTCTGGTGCATCTAAAGATAGCTACAGTGTATTACCGGACCTAGCAGGGGCGTGCTGAGTTCAATTCCTAGCAGCCACATGATGGCTTACGGTCATCTGTACAGCTACAGTGTACTCATACACATAAAATAAATAAATAAATCTTAAAACAAAAACAAAAACAAAAAGAGCACTGACTGTTCTTCTAGAGGTCCTGAGTTCAATTTCCAGGAACCACATGGTGACTCACAACCATCTGTAATGAGATCTGATGCCCTCTTCTGGTGTGTCTGAAGAGAGTGACATTGTGCTCATATACATAAAATAAATAAAATCTTTGGAGAAAAAAAAAAAAAGAAGAAAAATATAGTGTACATTTTCCAATAAACAAGAGTCCAAAAAAAAAACAACAAAAAAAAAACCAAAACAAAATAAAGCATCCTTTAAGTAAGAAGTTGATCCTATTCTTTTAAAAGGTATAAGGGGAAAGCAAAGATGGATTATTAAGTCAACATCACTTTTACTGTATGACTATGTTAATAGAGAAGGGCCAGTAAAGTAGGACGGTGGTTTCACACTGTCATACAAAACTATTATCAGAATAGAGCATTCTCCCTCCCATAATAGCTAGGACTCTGAAAACTTTATTAACAAGCATATGCATTTTAGGTAAAATGGCATTTAAAAGACATTAAAACAGTGAACAAAAGAAATATCAGACTTACAGTGTTATAAAGTTCTTCCAGTCTGGGAATGGTAAGGAATTTATGCATGCTTACTCCATTTTCAATAAGAAGTTTTACGAATGAAACTCTATCCATTACAAGAGCATCAAGCATAGCTTGTTCCAAGGATCCAACCTAGAGTATCAAATTAATAAACAGATTTCACATCTTCGAACTACCAATTACTTAAATACAAGTCCTGACGATTTATACTTATATAGTCTCAAATAATTTGGGAAGAGGATTAAAAAGACACAGTGACCTACAGTAATTAAGAGAATGGAGAAAAAGGCCTACCTTTCACAGCATTCCCTACATAACATTACACAAATGTTCTATGTGTAAGACAACAAATGTTCTACAGGCATGGCAGAAAGGAGCTACAAAAAGTCCACCATCAATTAAATTGAGAAACAGGGCCAGGAAAGTTCAGAGGATAAACGTTCCTGCTTCCGGCCTCCATCTCTAGTGCTGGAATTACAGAAGCGTGTCAACACACTCAGTTTATGCCATGCTGGGTATGGAACTCAGGGTTTCCTAAAAACTAAAATATTAAACTTGACATACTAAACTACATCCCATCTATGCTTTCAATACTTCAGCATTAGATGTATTTTTAAAAACAAAAACAAAAAAAAACCAAAAAACAAAAAACTCTTTGTAACAAAAAATTATTTTGAAAATCACGATTTTAAATATTCTGATTCTGTCCCCAGAGGTTTGCCAGACAACTACACAATTTCCCTATAGTATCTTGCATCACTATCTCCAGTTCATCCTTAATTTTCCTTACCCAGAGGAGGGTATGGGCTATAATGTACATTTATTTACCTAGTAACCACACATATTGGCTGCATATGATGAAATTAAGACAGAAGAATGCTTGTTTCGAAAAAAAAATATTTTGGGCTGGCGAGATGGCTCAGCAGGTAAGGGCACTGACTGCTCTTCCGAAGGTCCTGAGTTCGTTTCTCAGCAACCACATAGTGGCTTACAACCACCCATAATAATATCTGACACCCTCTTCTGATGCCTCTGAAGACAGCTACAGTATATTACTCTGGAGCGAGTGGGGCCAGCAGAAGTCCTTAGTTCAATTCCCACCAGCCACACACATGGTAGCTCACGGTCATCTGTACAGCTACAGTGTACTCATACACATAAAAATAAAAATAAGCCGGCGTTGGTGGCGCACGCCTTTAATCCTAGCAGTTGGGAGGCAGAGGCAGGCGGATTTCTAAGTTTGAGGCCAGCCTGGTCTATAGAGTGAGTTCCAGGACAGCCAAGGCTACTCAGAGAAACCCTGTCTCAAAAAACCAAAAATAAAATAAAATAAAATAAAAAATAATAAAAATAAATCAAAAAAAAAAGAAAAAAGTATTTTTCACTATTCAGTTCTCTGATGAAAAAATATTGATATTATACTAAAAAAAGGAACAAACTTAAAAGAATGAATTTTTCTACAAATTAATAGCCTATAATTTATCATGGATAGTATTCTTATTTTTATATATGATTATTTTCTCTCACCACATGCAAACTATTATTTATTCTTTTTTTTTTTTGGTTTTTCGAGACAAGGTTTCTCTATGTAACCCTGGAACTCAGACCATGCTGGCCTCGAACTCAGAGATCCGCCTGCCTCTGCCTCCCAAGTGCTGGGATTAAAGGTGTATACCACCACTGCCCAGCTCCAAGACTTTTTCAACTGTTGAATTTTTACAGATATTCATATCTTATTAAAAAACAAAATTGTTAAGGAAATATGGCTTACTAATTTTATACTTGGATAAGAAGGTAAATATGAGTGGAAACACAATCCTTATAAATACTTTCTATTACAATCACTCCTTTTTGTGGTGGGGACTATTTCAAGGACCCTCTTCAGAGACCCAAATTCACAGATGCTCAACTTTTAACAAAATGGTGTGTGCTGTCTGTGGTAACAAAAATTCCTATCTCTAGATTACTCAAGATACTCAGTTTAACAGGAGCAGATATTAAAACTGGATGGATTACAGAATAAGAAAGGAAACGTGTACATTTCAGTAGACTTGACTACAGAGTACTCATTCTGTGGTTAGTTAAAAATCCATGTATATAAAACCTGTGGCCAATATTAAGGGTCCACTGTGGTTAACTGCATTAAATAAACTGTGTGTATTTAGATTATCTACATACCAGCCACTGTTGTCCATAAACAAATACATGATTTTTGGCAATATCAACTCTGTCCCATGCCAGTGTAAGGATAAGCTGGTCAAATGCAGATGCATTAGTACCTAATTGAATAAAAACAAAAAAACCAAAAACAGTTGGTAAGTATATCTCCATCAACCTCTAAGCACTTACAAACTCCCCCTAGAACCCTTTAATTTATACAGATCGTATATATAAACCATCATGGGACATTACTGTTAAAAATTATATTTAAGTATAAAAATTATATTGCCTAGCCAGAGGTGATGCATACCTTTCATCCCAGCACTCAGGAGGCAGAGGCAGGCTGATCTCTGAGTTTGAGGCCAGCTTGGTCTATAGAGTAATTAAACCCTGTTTCACAAACAAACAAACACACTCCCCAGAAAGAGAAAAATAATTGCCTCAGTTGAAAAGAAAATCAGAATGCAGAACCTGGAAAGCAAAGATGATTTGTTTCCATCACAGACACAATACTCAATACTTTAAGAATTCTGAAAAGTGGATTTTTTTTTAGTACTTTTCTGCACATATGTAAGTATAGCCATATATTTTAAATTATTAAGAAAGGGGTATACTGTGTATTAAGTGGGATCTAATGATGGTTCAGTGGGTACAGGCACCTACAGCAAGAGCCCAACAACTTAAGCTCCATCTTCTGGCTCCACATGAAGAAGGAGAAACCCAACTCAAGTTGTTTTACAACCTTTACACATACATCATGGCATGCTCAAATGTGCACACACAACAGATAAATTCATGTAACTTACAGCAGATTGAATAAAGCATTTGCTATGAGAACATGAGAATCTGTGTTCAGAGCCCCAGCACCTTTGCATAAAAACAAACAAAAAGATATGGTGACGCATCTGTGACCCTATAGCTTAGAATGGGGCTAGGAAGGAGAGAGACAAGTGGGTCCCTGGAGCTTGCTTCTAAACCAGTCTCACTGGATCTATGAGCTCTAAGTTCAGAGACTAAAGAAGGCATCTGAAGTGTGTGTGTGTGTGTCCACACACTGTACACATACACACACACACACACACACACACACAGAGAGAGAGAGAAAGAGAGAGAGAGAGAGAGAGAGAGAGAGAGAGAGAGAGAGAGAGAGAAATGAGGTAACAGGTGACCATGATATGTAACAGCTGTAATCCTTGCTCTGGGGAGGCTGCATGAGGAGGACAATCATGAGTTTAAAGCCAGGTAAAATCATTAAAAACACAAGTTTAGTAGACTATTTATTATATATGGCTTTCTTTAAAAAATATATAATTTTATTTTTATGTATTAATCTTTTTAACATTTCAGTACACAGATGTTTAGGTTACTCTGAAAAACTTCCAAGTATATTTTAGTCCATATTTGATTATTTACTGGATATAAGAATATCACTTTAAGGTTTCTGATACATCCAAAGCATGCTTCAGGATGCTTGCACCATTTACCTAAGACAGAAGATCTGCAATTTTCTGTTTGGGAAGGAAGATAGTAACACTTATTTACAATTCATTTCTACTTTATTATTTTTAATAAGTGAAATTCATGTCAGGGATGACTACCCAGTGTTGCAGAACCAACTGTGGCACTCCTTCCTGGTGAAGACTGAGACTCCATGGCTCAGCAGTGGCTCACTAGCTGTAGCTCTTCATCCAGAGGTAGGGCTTGTGAAATTCACCAAATGTCAAAGGTGTTATCATTGTTTACATCTTGTTTAGATATCAGTATTACTGAGATTTCATGTGTTAACAGTCTTATCTAAAAGATATAGTAGCACAGCTGACTTCCTCGTCCTCTGGCTCTTAACAGTCTTCCTCTCCTCTCTTTCAAAATGTTCCCAGTCTTATGTTTACAGGTTATGTTGTAAATGTAGCAATTGGGATTGGGTATCCCACTGACTGTTATTCTCTACATCTTAAGCAGCTGTAGCTTTGTGTAAAGGTTCCTATCTTATGTAAAAACAAACTTCTTTGGTAAGAATTGAGAGCTACATTTATCAGACTAGGCCAGGACACAGAATGTCTCATTTCTATTTTTATATAATAATGGAATATAACTCCATTATCTAAGTGTTTGGATTCTTCTTCAAATTCTCATATTCCTTTTTTCTTTAAGTTAAAGTCCTTAAATTATTTTGTGTGTGTGTGTCTGGGTGTGTGTACAACACAGCAATCATGTAGATCAGAGGGCAACTTTCATGAATTGATTCTCTCCTTCCACTACGGATTCCAGGGACAGAACTGGTGTTGTCAGGCTCATATGACAAGTGGTCTGATCCATTAAGCCATCTCAATGGGCCAATATAAGTGATTTTAAAAGTCTTTATCATTTGATTTAAAAGACTTTGTCATTTGACTCCTTAGATCCTTCCTTTGTAAGAGGAAGAAAAGACAAAGAAAACAGGCTATGTAGAACCACTGGAAGGATAAAATAAGGGTATTACGGAGACTAGCACACAGAATACCTCTGGCAACAGTATACATAGTGTTCTCTTATTATCTTATCTTGTGATATTTATGTCATTTCTTTCTTACTATGTCTGTGGTTCTTAGCCACTTTATGCATCTCTTGACCCAAGATGATTTATACTTATATATATTATGTTTAAAAACATAGTGGTAATTTGTTATAGTCTAATATTTGGGACACTTTAATGGATAACAAGACCTTTGTTCTTATCCTATCTCCAAATATGTGGTTTCCTGATAGGACACAATTTTCATTTCTCAAAATACTTATCACTATGACATTTTTTTTAAACCAGTAGTTATCTGTAGTATTTGGAAAGACCACATTAGTTTATATTTTCTTCAAAAGAAATTAGTATATTTAAATATCTCCTTTGTATCTATCAACTAAATACCTGATTACCTTTAAAGTCATTTTTTGAAATACATCCCATTTCATGTGTGTGTGTGTGCGTGTGTGTAAAAAACACATGAATGAATGAATCCATCCACCAATCAAGTTAAATCTACAAGACACAAAATTCTGTCTATATAACTAATTTGTTATCAACTTAAAAATTAACCTTTGTCTTTCATAAAGAAAAATTATTTAAAAATCAACTTTTCTGACCTTGACACAAAAAAGTCCTACCTCAGATAAATAGGACATACTCTAAAGATAACATATTTTTAGAATCTTTTTAGTTGAGCATTGTGGCTCACACCTTAATCTCAGCACTTAGGAGGTAGATCCAGGAGGATCTATGTGAGTTCCAGGACTGCCAGAGCTATGTAAAGACCCTGTTTCATAACAAAGTCAAAAACCCGGTGGAGGGAAAAAAAAAATCAAAAACCCTTACCTTTTAGCAATGCAGTAAGTATGGCCACATCTATATCTTGATGATCCTCTGATCCAATGTGGAAAACGGTGATCTATTTAAAAACATATTAATAGTATATCTTTGTTTTTAAAGCTAAGATATTATATAAGAAAAAATAATTTCAAATAATATAAAGAGAAATGATCATATATAGATTTGTATAGAAGCAATATTTACAGGTCTGGCAAGATGGCTAAGTAGGTAAAAATGTTTGCCATATACTACAATTTGAATGAGAATGGCCCCTGTAGGCTGACATGCTTTGACCCACGTTGGTATGACTGTTAGAGAAGGATCAGAAGATGGTGTCTTACTGGAGAAGGTTTGTTGCTGGGCATGGGGCTTCTAGATTTCAAAAGCCTTCATTCCAGAAGTTAGCTTACCTGCCTTGTGGTTGTCTCAACATGTAAGCTCTTAGCACTGCTACGGCTCCATGCCTGCCTGTCACCATGGTCCCTACTATGATGATCATGAACACACCTCTGAAATTATGAGAGCCCATTAAATGCTCTTTTATTAAGTTGCCTTGGTCATGGTGCCTTTTCACAACAACAGAAAAGTAACTAAGACACCACACAAACCTGACAACCAAGTTCAATTTCCAGAAGCCATTAAAGGAGGAAGAACGTGACCTCCATGCATGCAAGCTCACACAAACACACAGAATGTTTTTTAAACGGAAAAGGATTGTAGTCGCTTACATATCTCTGTAACTACACAGATCTCTAAATCTATAGACCTAAGTGATGTTTTCAACCCTAAAAACAAAACAGAAAATTATGACTTCATTACATCACATAGCAGACATATCCTAAACCAGTATTTTCTTTTTCCTTTTATGTTGTTTTGTTGAAACTGGGTCTCCCTAAGTAGCCTGCCTGTCCTCTGCCTCCTGTGTGCCTAGACTAACTAAAGGCATGTGGCTTGTTTGTTTCATATCTCAGTCAGTTCATTTTACATTTTACATAAGAAATTTGCGGGTAGAGGCAAGAGATTACTAACATAGCAAATCTTGCTGTTTTTTTTTTTTTTTTTTTTTTTTACAGAGTGAACATGTATTCTATTGATTAATGTATCCCTCATCCTTACAAAGTTGACTCAGAGTCCTCCAGCCTCAGCCTCCAAGTACTAGATCACAGATGTGCACCACTATACCTTGCAGCATATGTATTCCTGGGTGAGAAGTGTAAATCAAGTGAAATATAAAGCTGTTTAGGAAACTTTTACCTAGGTACTTCTCAGAAAGTAAAAGATGATTACTATACTAATAAAAAGTTCAACTAACTTCATTTCATGGAGAATAAACCTTGCAATGAAAGTCAAAACAAGGCAAATCAACACCTCATCAAGGCCCACAAGCCAGGAAGTAACAACAAATCCATGTTTCTATGGACTGACATAACTGTACATTTTATCTCTGAAAATAACGTATAAAATTAAGCAGCAAGATTTTTAATCTCGTATTCTTTTTTTTAAAAAAAATTATTTATTTATTTATTTATTTATTTATTTAATTTATTTATTATATGTAAGTACACAGTAGCTATCTTCAGACACACCAGAACAGGGCATCAGATCTCATTACAGATGGTTGCGAGTTACCATGTGGTTGCTGGGATTTGAACTCAGGACCTTCAGAAGAGCAGTCAGTGCTCTTAACCACTGAGCCATCTTTCCAGCCCCCTAATCTTTTGTTCTTAAAATACTTTCCCAGACATTTTATTAGAAGTAACTAGCAACTATAATCCTCACCCCCCACCCTGTGTGGGAGGTGGAAAAGGGAAGGAGAGACAGAGACAGAGAGAGAGAGAGATTTGCACACAGCATTCACAAGCAAGTCAAAGGGCAATTTGTGAGAGCTGGTTCTCTCTTTACACCAGGTGAGTTTCAGGGATCAAACTCAGGTCAACAGATTTGGTGGCAAGCACCAGTGGTCACTGAGCCATGTTGCTTGTTTTTCTGCATTCTTCTTAAATACTAGGCATAGTCAGTTGAGCCTCAATTATAAAACTTCTTTTAAAAGAATAAATATAGTCTTAATACAATATGAAAATTAGCTTTTATGTCATCACTCAGTTGAAGATCAGTAAATAAGGAAATGACAGAATAAAAACTTAAAACACAAAGATGAAATGATATATAAATTAGAAAAATTAAGAGACTTATTTTGCTGAAATCTACTCACAAGCTCTTTTTTTTTCATACACTCCATCATTGTTTGAAATAAATGAACTGCTTCACTCTGGCCAAAGTTAAATGTTTTTTTGATAGTTGATATAATATCAGGCTCTGCTGCATCAGGAAGATTCCTGGTAGAAGAAGAAAATCAATTTACTGCATTCATTTCACCTTCTCTGTAGGATGAAAATGAAATACAGGTAGACCCAAACAAGGCTTCTAGAGATTATGTACTAATATTAAATAATAATTTTCTAGGATAGCTATTATTAAATCTATGGCATAGTAAGAGTATGAATCATTTTGTGAATGTTTTAAACAAAGCATGTGATACAGTATTAGTACTCTGATTTTACAAGGTATCATAAGGGTAATTCTATCCTATGGCTTATAAAATAATTTTCCAGGATGTCTTACACATACCTCAGAGTACTACAATGCAGCAGTTCATGGTCAGAACCTCCTTTCCTATTCTCTCTTTGCCTTCTACACGTCAGCTCTTTTCAGCAATCACTGTTAGCCTGTATGATGCTCTGAGATCTTCTTTGGTAATGTAATTCTCCTAACTCTTCTTAAAAGTAAGGAATGCGCCAGGCGGTGGTGGCGCACACCTTTAATCCCAGCACTTGGGAGGCAGAGGCAGGTGGATTTCTGAGTTCGAGGCCAGCCTGGTCTACAGAGTGAGTTGCAGGACAGCCAGGGCTATACAGAGAAACCCTGTCTCGAAAAATAAACAAACAAACAAACAAACAAAAAAGTAAGGAATGCTTCACAAGTTTGCCTATCATTCTTACATAAGAGCTACACTACTCTGCATCGTGCCAGTGTGTGTGTGTTGCCACAGGGGAGTAAAGTAATCTAACACACAGATTTCATTGTTACTCAGCTGCAATCATTCCACTGTATAGACATGCCATAATTTATTTAGACCTCTTTTGGTAGATGTTCTATGTCTTTATTTTGTACAAATAACCCTACAACAAAAACTTTATACAAGTGTTTACTTGTAGAAACCATTATGTGAAATTAAACTATCAGGTCAAAAGTATGTTTTGATCAAAATAATCTTTTGATTATTGCTTCAAATAATCTTCTGAATAAAAAAAAAAAA